>JADRCC010565255.1:0-12763 GCA_019843855.1 Hylomyscus alleni
CAAATAATTAAGACCTGGATGATCCTATAGTGTCTCAGGGCTAGCCACCAATAAAATTGTTCAGAAGAGACTTGGTAAAGACTCCTGTGTGACTGCTTGATCCTTTGCCCAGAGAAAGATGAAGAAAAGCTCTCAGACCGGCTGAATGTCACTGTGCAGCCAGCAGTACCCCAGACACACTTAGAGACGTTTCCTCACTTTATCCTCACAGAAACAGCAGTGTCAGATAGCCAGAATGATCCTTCTTTCAATCACAATGTGCATTTAAAATGCTTATTTTTAGACAAAGGAATCTGGCATGTTCTAAACAGCAGGCTCAGAAATAGCCTAAAATATTCAGATTAATTCATGCTTTGCAAAAAATCCTGTGGTTCAGGTTCTTATTAGTAATTTTGGGAAATATATGTTTGACTAACAGCTTGGTAGAGTACTTTTAGTTAAGTGAGGGAGAATACATAGATATTTAAGTATATGATAGGGAATGCTAATACTTTTTAAAGGTAGGTAGAGCCTCTAAATCTCACCAGAGGAATACCATACACCCATCCAGCACTGTGCTGAGTCTGAACAAGACTACAAATGTTCTCGCTTTATAAAGTCACTCCTGGAGGTCAGATGGCAGCCAGTCTGCTTATGAATGGGCCACAGGATGTAGGACCATACCTTCATAATGACCAAGGACAAGTAGGCCCATCTTGAGAGAATTCTAGTTACCCACAACCCTAATATTTGATCTCGAGGATTCTTGGAGAATTTCATAGGCCACTTGACTAGCCCAATGGAAATAATGAAAGAGGAATTCAAAGAGAATGCAGGAAGATGCATATAGATTTATGTGTGGGTGGATTTTGTTTGAAGTCTCGTTAATTTTGTTTGTATTGATTCTATTTGATTTAGTTCAAACTCATAGTTCAATGTTGAAGATAAGTTTTGTCTGTTGGATATAAAAAAGTAACACATTTTCCTAGGTTCTTTGCATTTAGGACATGATTAAATACAAATAACACCTCCTTTGACAGCTTCACATTTAATTATCGAAGGGCAAATTCCCCTTTCTCTGTTCTTTCATACCAAAACAGTATTCATAGTCTTCACTTATCTTCTAAAAATACTTTGTAGCGTTCATAAAAATAAAGAGGAAACTTCCTGCTGGCCAACATAGAGTGATTTCTAATACTCACTGTCAGAGAATAGAGCACTCAGAAGCTGTTCGTGGTATGTTGCCTCGGAGGAAGAATTAAATCTCACCGGAGGAGTAAGAACGTCTTCACTTTCTTTTGGGGAAAAACATAGAAGGAGAAATAGTAAGTGTCTGTCAGATGAGAATAGAAGTAGGACCTTCCCAAATAAATATACCTCTTTATATGATTTTGATTGTGACATGTGGTGTTTTACATAGTCAGAAAGCAAGATAGTGTCAAAGTTGGAATGAATTATGAGGAAGCTGAAAAACAAAAGCACAATGAGTATATAAAGTACATAACCCAATTGGGACTGTTCTACATAGCTGCAGTGGAAACTTGCATACGACTCTGTCATGATCCTAAATGTCCTGGGGAAGTGCAGGCGACCCAGAAAGGCCAAAGCAACGCTGAAAGAACAGTAAACACCATTCTAGGGCTTTCTTCTACCTGATTTCAGTGGGAGCAAGAAGAGCTTTTCAACCAGTGTTGCCAGGCAATCAGTGTTGCCAAGCAACCAGCCCTGCCAGGATAGCTGTGTATCCACACACAAAAGAATGAAGCTGGATTCAGTATACAGACATGCAGTGGGTCACACACTATAAATTTATTAGTTGTATTATTGCCATGTCTGTGTGTGATTGTGTGTGTGTGTATGTGTGCCTGTGTACACATGTACACATGCACTAGTAATTTAGTGTAGATGCATGTGATGCACTGCACAAGTAGATGTCAGAATAGTACTTTGTGAAGTCAGTTCTCTCCTTACCCCTTTAAATGGACTCTGGGAATTGAACTCATGCTGTTAGGCTTTTGCAGCAAGCACCTTTATCCAGGGGACCACATTACTGACCCAGAGCATGGACCATAATCGAAAAGCTAAAACTGAGAAAATTCTTAGAAGAAAACAAGAATAAAATTTTGAGATCTCGAACTAGGAAAAGATTTTTAAATACTAATAGCAGGTACATAGTAGACTGATGAAAACATAGACAAATTAGATATACAAACATATGCTTCATAGATTACTTTGAAGAAGGGAAAAATGTAATTCATGGAATGTTTTCAAATATTTGCCTGTTTTTATATGATACAGATACTTCATTCTGTAACCTGTAAAGATCTTTTCCATCTCTCTTGTAAAAAGTCAACCCAGTTAGAAAATTGTCAAAGATTTTCTGCAGATATTTCTCTGCAGAAAATTTCCATGTGAAATGTGTCTGAAAACCCATTAGAATGGCTGTAATAGAAGAGGCAGTAACAGATGCCACATGCATTACTTGTGGGAACATATAGTTATTGGATCCATCCCATATACAGTTCTCAAACCCAGACACTATTGTGTATGCCAACAAGTGCTTAATGACAGGAGCCTGATATAGCTGTCTCTCCAGAGGCTCTGCCAGTGCCTGACAATTACAGACGTGGATGTTCACAGCCATCCATTTGACTGAGCTAGAGAAAGGACCCAAGGAGCTGAAGGAGCTTTCAGCACCATAGAAGTATGAACCAACCAGTACCCTCAGAGCTCCCAGGGACTAAACCATTAACCAAATAGTACACATGGAAGGACTTAAGGCTCCAGCTGCATATGTAGCAGAGGATGGTCTTGTGGAACATCAATGAGAGGAGAGGCCCCTGGTCTTGTGAAGGCTCGATGCCCCAGGGGAATGCCAGGACAGGAAAGCAAGAATGGGTGGGTTAGTGAGCAGGGGGAGGGAGGATGGGATAGGGGGGTTTTTGGAGGGGAAATTAGGAAAGTGATAAAATTTGAAATGTAAGTAAAGAAAATATCTAATAAATAAAAGAAAAGAAAAAGTAGTTTATGACCCCTTAATTACTAAACATAAGTTGGCCACATGACAGGCCAATTTTATACCCAAACAGAAACATGAAAACATGTCCATGCAAAAAAAAAAATTGTGTTCCCAAATGTTAATGGCAGCATTATTTACCATAACTAAGAAATGGAAGCAATCAAAACGTCCATTAACTACTGAGTACACATAGTGGATGCTTATACAGTGGAATATCGTGTAGCACTCAAAATAACTAAGTGCTAATAAATGGTGTAGTGATGAGCATAAACTTTGGACATATCATGCCTTGTAAAAGAAGCTAGCCACAAAGACCGCATTATATGGTTCCATCTATATGAAATGTCTGTAATAGATAAATATAGAAAAAAGAAGATCAATAGTTACTCAAATCTAAGAAACTGGAAGTAGAAAGGAAATTGGCTACTAAGATTTATAGGTTTCTTTCAGTTTCATAAAAATTTTTGCTGTGGATTTATGAAACATTGAATTGGTACATTGTCAGTGGGAAAATCATATACTATCTCTATCTGTCTGTCTGTCTGTCTGTCTATCTATCAGTAAAGCTGCTTTTAAAAAATCTAGTGCTAGAACTACACTACAAAACAAAGACACAAGAGAGAATGTTCTGATTTAAAGATGTCTAGCAATGAAGTACAGTGCCTGAGACTTGTGCTTTTGACTGGAAAATGTCTCCACAGGATGATGTGAGCATACAGTGAGTGTTGAGTACTCTGTGCTTTGATCTGATGAAGGAATGGTCATAGGGTTGAATAGGTTCTTTTCTATGCCCAAGAGAGACATGATTGCACATAACTGTTTTAAGTTAGCATGCCTTTATGTAGTTGGTAGCATCTTGAAACAAGGATGCAGAAGCCTTTTCTCCAAGCCTCCTGTGTTAACATTTGGCTCTCCTGAAATGGCAAGAGATACCAAAAGATTTAGTGTATTTTGAGCTTGGAATTCATAGAGAAATGAGCTATGAAGTGTACAGAAAATTCAGATATCTGATGGTCTGTTGTATTTTGGGGGGAGGCTACCTATTCTTTAATTTATGACATTTGTCCTAATTTGCAGGCGTATTTCTGGTCCTCTACCAGTCACATGGCATTTACAGGGTGATTACTACTTAAGATATTGTTAGTCATTTAAAATATACCACAATCTATTGTTATAGTATAACTGCCACTAACAGTGTTCAAAATATCTTAATCAGTGTCAATAATTGGCCAGCTATTTTAAAAAGTCACTTAAAGCAGGAAACAATACACACATACACCTTTATTTTAGCAAAACATGTAGAATACATTTATTGGCACATTCTTCAATATAGGACTGTTTTCGTCTTTCAGTTATGGTGACAGAATTCCTGATTATTGCTGATCTATGAAGAACAGGGTTTTACTTTGGCTCTGGAGCCTGGAGTCAGCATCTGTACCTGAGGGTGGCCTCATAAAGCATCCTAACATGGAAGAAAAGTACAGAGACATGTGAGCATGTGTGTGGGATGAGGCATAATGCTCGGTTGACCTCGCTCATACCAGTGCATGCTAGTAGTCCTCCTGGTAACTAATCCCAACCTGAAAACACTGCAGTAAGACATAATGCTCGGTTGACCTCGCTCATACCTGTGCATGCTAGTAGTCCTCCTGGTAACTAATCCCAACCTGAAAACACTGCAGTGATCCCAACCACCCATTCACCTCTTGGAGGCTTTTTACCAGCTCCTCTCTTGGTTGCTGTTGCAGGTGCGTATTTTGTTGGCATGAAGGACTACTGCCATTTCCTATATTGCATCAACACTCTTATAGTCGTCATGGGGTTTAATAGTCAAGGTTCAAGAGCATCTTTTAAGCCATTTCATTAATTCAGGAAGTTGGTATTTTCTTCTTAGTTTCATAAGGGACAAAGACAATAAAAAGACAGTCGTGTAGAATCAGAGTGAGCCTATCTCCATTTCAGTGATTCTCACTCTTTTACAGTTTGCTTGGAAGCTTAAAGGAACAGTATTTTTAAAAATAAGGATAATAATCATTACCAGATTAGGCTACAGTATTTTACTTACAGCCATCAGTTGTTTTGTTGTTACTTCAGTTTGGGTTCTAGAATGTTCCCCAGTCCCATGAGTTTAAGATCTCACCCTCAAGTGGGGCTTTTGGGCTTTTGGACTTTCCAGTGAAAGGAAGTTCTGTTGTTGAAGTGTGCCTTCCAAAGAGATATGAAGATTCCTACCTTCTGCTTTTCTCTTTTCTTCCTGACTATCATGAGGTAAACAGAACTAAGCTTCCTCAAGTACTAGCTTCTACCATTAAGAACCGTGGCACCACAGGCCCAAAGCCACAGAGCCCTGCAGCCACAGGATGAGATTTCTGAAACTACGAAGCAGAGAACTCCTATCATTCATTCATTACCTTGCTGTCACAACTGCAGTTGCCAACCCGGCATAGCTGGGAAGAAGGAGCATAAGTTGAGGTGGGCAGATCTATAGAGAACTTGTTTTTAGTTGATAATTAATCTAGTAAGGTCCTGCCCACTGTGGGTTGTGCCATCCCTAGGCAGGTGGGGCCTGGACTGTATAAAAAAGGAAGCTGAGTGAGCTAGAGGGAGCAGACTAGTAAGGATCATTCCTCCATGGACTCTGCTTCAAGATCCTGCATCCAGGTTTCTGCTTGAGTTCCTGTCCTGACGTCCCTTAGTGATGGAATGTGATGACAAAGAGTAAGCTAAACCAATTCTTTCTTCTCCCAAGTTGCTTTGAAATGGAAGGCCAGCTAGGACAATTGCGTATCTCAGTTATTTTGCTCATGTGGTGGAAAAGGCAATGAACAGCTGTTAAACTTAAATCTCATTACTTTACCTGATATCTAATTGAATTATATAATTATAGTCACATGTACAGCAGATAGTGATAAACTTGTGCATACAACCTGCTCTGGTTTGTCAGTTTTAGCTATGGAGCAGGAGGAATGGCTGTTTGGTCAGTGTAATGGCTTTAAGGAACTTTGATTTTTGCTTACTAGAGACAGGGGAAGCTGTGTTTGTAGACTGGCCATGTGTGGACTTTGGTCCAGAGAATGCTCATTCTGTACTTGATTTGATAGAGATAGAATTCCTAGTCAGACCCACCCATGTGCAGAAAACAGCAGCCTCCTCTTGGGGCTAGGTCTGATGGCTCCTGTGACTCTCATGAGTGCAAACTGCAGGATGGTCAAAGTGCAAAAATAAATCAGTCTGTGAAGCAAGGTAAGAAGAAAGGAAAACATCAAATAAGAATAAAAGCAGTGACAGAAATGTGGGTGTGTCCTGTGTGGGGAAGTGACATTGCAAAATGTATTTCATTGAGAAAATGTAGTTAAAGGGAGTAACATTGTTATCTTTATGTAATTCAGATGATCCACTCTTGAATTTAAGAAAGTCATTTCCTAATTTCTTGTTCTGTATCATTGAAAAATGTGATTCATTATATAAAACTGGGCTCATACTGTGCTTTCTTTCTAGGGTTTTGTTCTGTAGAGCACATAATGAGAATGTATTTTGGGGAATGCCCTGTGCAGGTTTAGCAGCAGATTTTCTATCTTGTTTATGGTTTTCACATATTCTTTTCTCTACCAAAGATTCCATTTCAGGTTACAGGGCACATGTTTTCCTTTGGTTAGTTCCTAGAAATAGATCTTTCCTCTCACCATACTCTTAATCCTGTGGGTCACAAAGAACCTAACATTTGTCTGGGCCTGACCCCAAGCAGCCCAAGAGAGATGGCAGGAATACACATTGGTTCAGAAGGTGCCTCATCTAAACTAACTGGATATTTATAAAGGCAAACTTAGATAAGCAGGCACCTGGCTTCAGCAAAGGGTATATTTAGGAATCATAATCAACCCAGTTTATTCTAGTGTATATTAGAAATATCAGACCATTAAGCTTCTACTTAGTCAACTTGGAAGAAGTAAGTTATTTTTTAAATTGAGCTTTCATTTGTAAGTTCTCTATAACTTTGTCAAGAAAAAATATACATTTTTAACACACATATACAAATATATGTATGCACACATTTCTTTCAGCACACACACATATATGTATATAACTTTCTCTCAAGACACACATGCATACACATACATATATGTATATATTTTTCTTTCAACATACTTAGACACAAAAGCACACTACCACCATCACCACCACCACCACCTATTCCATCTAGCTGTCCAGGACTGTCTCAAATTTAGAACTGAGGAAAATGAACCTTTATTTCCTTTACATGTTACAACTCCCCCAAAGGAGAAATAGCTTTATCTACCCTTTATAGCAAGGGGTCAAGAGCCTCAAGAGGTCTTGTACCAAAGGCCAGTGGGGATCTTTGAGAGGGAGAACAAAATGGGAATCTTACATGGGTATCAGGACAAGTCAATGGTAGCAAGAAGGCAAATGATTCTAAAAGAAGTAGAGCCAACCTCACTGTATTTCTAGGGTCAAATTGGGAATAATTTGAAGAACTTGTTGGCTATTGGTGTTCAAGCTTCAAATCCTATGTTTTTTCAAGGGAGACAAGAAAGAAGGTGGCATTCTTAATTTAGTAATGGGGGATGTGGAATGTGCAAATTCAAATGATGTCTAAAGTTGTTCACAGATCTTATAAGTCAACAAGACCTAAAGACCTCATATCCTTCCAGTTCATAGAGGGGCTAGTCTGAGCTGGTTGTGATGAGCTTTTGTGATGTGCTAGATCCTAATGGTGTAGACATAAAGTAGGCATGCAATCTCATCCAGATCATTTTGTGAACACCTTAGAATGTTTCTTTTAATATTCTCCGATATTTACCATGTGGCTTGAAAATAATAATTAAAATGTACTCAAGTTGACTACACAAGAAATCTGTTTGTTCATGTCTGATTTTGGAAGAAGTCAGCAGGTCAAGGGTGATCTAGAATAACAACCGCCATAACTTTTATTTCAGGAACATTTTAGTGATGTATTAATCAAGCATTCAATGCCTTTTATTGGGTCCGGTGCCACACCTTGTACTGGACTGCACTGTGTACAGATATCAGTCTATCCCTGTCATTGCTGGAACTCAGAGCTGTGCCAGAGTATGCGAGGGTGGGACTGAGATAATGTGTGAGTTGTGTGCCAGGCATTCTATTTACTCATGTCACTTTGGGGAGTGGTTGAAGATGAACAGTGAGGGCCATCAGGGAACTTGGAGGAGGGGGATCATTTAGAGCCCTCTAGCCACAGGAGATCCCAAGCTGCTGTATGTAGCTACTGCCTGAACTTTCTGCCATCTTCATCCAGATTATGCAATGAAATGCTTCTCTCTGAATATGGCCTTTTTGTTTCCAGTAGTGAATTTAGAGATTTAGCTTGTTCTTTGTGAAGGATAGGGCATTTGAGTTTTCTTGTTTTAAATTTATAGAATGGTAGATTTTTTTTTCTTTAAGTGCTGCTAACTATTTTCACTAGTTTTTGTTTAAAATTAAATAACACATACTACTATGTGATTTAATTGATACATACCTTAATTTATATATGCGGTGATCTTTGTTATATGACATTCTGGATAATATACCATTTGTGCCAAAATAATTATCTTACAAAATTGTAAGGTCTTCTGAATGAAATCTTTGTTTTGGCATCTTTCTTTTACATTATTTAATACTAATAATAATTGCTTTTAAAGGTTTTTTTTTTTTAATGTGCATTGGTGTTTTACCTGCATGTGTGTTTGAAAGTGCCAGATTCCCTGGAATTGGAGCTCCAGACAGTTGTGAGCTGCTATGTGGGTGGTGGGATTTGAACCCAGGTCCTCTGGAAGAACAGCTAGGGCTCTTAAGCACTGAGCCATCTCTCCAGCCTCTTTTAAAAGTTTTTTTTAATGAACAATTGCTTTTAAATATTTAAATATTTATGCTTATGCTGCCATATAACAAGCTGCCTTCCTTACTTCCCATCACTTAATTACATGCTTTTTTTTCAGTTTAAAATGTGAGTTTTTTATCATCTCTAATAGGCTGAGACTATATAACATGAATGTCACAGACTGCCCAGTCAATTTACCATCAATAGCAAGGTCCTAAATAGTCACCCTCATATCCATAGGGATTGGTTCCAATAATCCTCCCATACCCAAGTCCACAAATGCCCGTGTCTCCTGTGTACAATGATATCATCTTTGTACAGAACCTATGCCGTCCTCTTAAACTTTAAATAATCTTTACGTGACTTATAATGGCCACTACAGTGTAAATGCTATGTATGTGGTGTTTCATTGGTTAGATAATTGTGATAAGGAAATAATCTATTGCTCAGTACTGATGCTGTTATTATTTTGAGAAAGGTTCTGGTTGTGTAGCAGACTTGAACTTGAGTCCCCCTGCCTCTACCTACTGAGTGATGAGATTTGTTCCAGTCAGGGACCACCATGCCTAGCTTCAGTCTAATTAAAAATAAAAAGTCTCCCTGCCTTTGATTGAACTCGTGAGTATAGAGCATCCATATTCAGAAAGTCAATTTTTCATGTTGTAGATTTCATGTTCATTGCATGCCCTTTCTTCTGGTATGATTAATTCACTTCACAGTTATGCCTTGAGCTTATATTTTTAGCTAGCTACTCTTGGTTCCTCTGACTGGTGCAGGATTTGGTGAGAGGGATGAAGCTTATGCAGCTCAGAGCACATGTTGCAGAGCTGTAAAGAAAGTATTGAGAAGCACAAAACTGGCATTCTAATTGAGGGATTGCAGAAATGGCTTCTCATTCTCACAGGTGTGGGTGGAAGTGAAGAGGAGGTGAGGGCTAAAAAGTATGAGGTGTTTTTTTACGACTAGCTCTGTAAGAGGTATAAGAAGAGGATAGTAGACAGCTCTTGAACCCCTAGGAGGAAGGGGATGCCAGGTTGGGAGAGGACAATGTATGTAGCCATGAGAACTTCCTTGTCATGGTCATGGTCAAGTGTATAGGTGAAGGTCTGATTTTGAGAGATGCTGAATAAATAGGGGGCTTTTCCCCTTCCCCTTTCTGGGCTCTGCACTCCCTACACAGAATTGCTAAGCTCTGTTAATGAGGGCGTGGGGTTAGAATTTAGGAAAGGATCTTGGCAGAACTGCAGTGGTCAGTAGGAGGTTTGGCAGCAATGAGAAGGCACAGCCTTGGAATCTTGCATGTCTTAGGAAGTCATTTAACATGTGTTTAGGAGGAGTTCCCATTTCTTCCAACAGTGCTTTGCAGCAAACCAGGGAAAAAGTAAAGGAAACATAAGGATTGAACTAAGCCACACACGGAATAGAAGCAAGTGGCTTCAACAGAGGCTAGACCCCATGAGACCCGACCTATCACATGTGAGTTTTCTAGGAAAAAGTCAGTCATCTTGTACAACAGGAGAAGACAAGTCACACTTTTACCCACTACCTCAATATGGTCTCTGTTCTGTAACCATTTCAAAGCACATGGCCCTTGCCACGTGGATGGTGTCCTCTCTTGGAAACCTCTTTTGCTTAAGGAGTTTTTTTTTTTCCCTCTAATAAAAAGAACTCTATCTCTTAAGTCTGTGAACTTCATTCCTCATCATCTATAGAACATGGTCCTGAGAACACAGACCAGGATAATTACACTTCTGTGCCATTGTGGCCAGCATTGGTGGTTGGTCTGTTAATTTCTTTAGAAATTTCATGAATTAAGATTTGGATAACCTTACAGTTCTGAGGAGAAGGTCTACACCCAATGGTTGAAGGTATCTACCCATAATAAAAGGAGTTAGACGCCCTCAACTCTTAGATGCACTGGTGAGATAGATCTACTACTCTTCCCAAGTTTAGTATCCCATCTCTTCTTCTTCCTAGGAAACAAGTTATAGATCTAAGGGTCATTCTTCCAAGGTACCTTGTAAGCCCCCAGTCTTTGGTAAGTGGTTTTAGTGACTTTTCTAGTCTTTTTGTCACCTGTAAGGTTCCATCCCTGACCAGATGAAAGGTCTTATGAAGGTTTTTTTTAAAAATGTATTTATGTCTAACATATAGAAACAATCTCCCAGAATCATCCCTGAGCCACCCTGATGGTTATATGATAAATCCTTCCATTTGTACTTCTGTTAATTCCTTGGGAGAGCATTAGGATCTCACCTGAGGAAGGGACTTTCATAGTAGAGGGGTCATCACTTGTTTATCTATGGTGGCACTGCCAGTCCACCTGTTCTTTTGATACCTCATGCAGTATCTTTGAAATTTTGTTTTGGTTTTATATTTTTTATCTATTTCAATATATATGTATATATACACACACATACACATGTGTAATACACACACATATATATATGTATATATATGAATGATTTGTTTACATGTATTTATGTATACCATGTACATGCCTACTACCCATAGAGATCAGAAAAAGGTGTTGGATCACTAGGAACTAGAGTTAAGGATAGTTGTGAGACATCATGTGGGAGCTGGGAACAGAACTCAGATCCTTTGTAAGAGAAGCAGATGCTCTTAGCAACTGGACCATCTCTCCAGCCCCGTGTTTTTCCTTTTGTTGTCCTCTACAGTGTACAAGTACCACCTTATCAAGTTCAAACATGGCAGAAAGCAGATTGTGTCTTTCTGTTTTTTTTTATTAGATATTTTCTTTATTTACATGTCATATGATTTCTCCTTTCCCAGTTTCACCGACAAAAAACAAACAAACAAACAAAAACAACAAGAACAAACCCCTGTTGCCTCCCCCCATCCCCATGCCTGCCACCCTACCCTCTCCCACTTATTGGCCCTGGCATTCCCCTACACTGGGGCACAGAACCTTCACAGGGCCAAGGGCCTCTCCTCCCATTGATGATCGAGATTGTGTCTTTCTTGTTGGTATTTTATAGATACTTTCAGTTGTGAGGATACTTTCAGTTTTTCTCCTCTGTATTGCTGCATGGACATGGCAGATTAAAGTATGGACAAAGAATCACTGAAGATGGTGACCTTTTTGTTTTTACTTAATTCTAGTCTCTGTATAGAAATATCCTGTCAACGGATTAAGTGCTGGTCCTTGGAAGACAGACTTTGATTTCAAGGGTGTCAGTGAAGGTTAATATAGTATATTTGGTTCAGGAGATGCCATGTTTCATTAAAGAACTCTTATCTGTAAATAGGACTCAATCGGGATTTGTCAGGGAAATATCTTTTAAGTACCTCCCAGCAGTGAAAGTTATAGAATTATTTGTTTATGACTCTGGGACTTTTGTCATCTTTGTTTCCTTCTGGAAGGAGGGTAACAAAGTTGAGAGAACAAGAGAAAGGCTGACTTTTATTTGAACAACTGGGCCTTTCAAGAGTAAAAGCTTCCAATTTTAGGATCCTATGATTAGTTAACCAAAGATTCCCTTTGGTTTGAATAGTCCCACCACATTTTATGATAATAGTATACAGTTAAATCTTTTTTTTTCAGTTGTGCCAGTTAGCTTTTTTCAACTTGACACAAGTAAGAGCCTTTTGGGAAGGGAGAACCTCAACCAAGACTGTCTTCATAAGATTGGTCTGTAAGCAAGCATATGGGATATTTTCTTGATTAACGATTGATGTGGGAGGACCCATCCCATTGTGGGTGGTGTCTTCCCTTAGTATAAAGTCCTGGGTTATATAAAGAAGTAATGGTTAACAAGCCAGTAGGTAGCATTCTTCCATGATCTCTGCTTTACTTCCTGCCTTCAGGTTCCTGCCTTGAGTAGTTGTCCTGACTTCCCTGTGTGATGGACTATACACTGTAAGCTTACATTAGCCTTTTCCTC
>JADRCC010565257.1:0-18838 GCA_019843855.1 Hylomyscus alleni
GGTAAAAGCACTTGCTGCTCTTAAGATAGACTTAGGTTCAGTTCCCAGCAACCACATGACTGCCTACAGCCATCTGTAACTCCAGTTCCAGGGGATGTGACACCCACCTCTGTCCTCTGAGAGCACCAGGTTATGTACATGGTGCACATATATACATATGGATAAAACACTAGCACACATAAAAAAAATCTAAAAGAAGAAAACCTAGTGTTTAATGGGATATATTTGAGGGTACATCTTTTCTAAAACAATATAAAAATACTAAGTGCTACAAATAACTAAATACATTTTTCTTAATACTGGGTCTCATTGTGTATCTCTGACCAACCCAGAAATCACTACCTATCTGAGGCTGATCTCGAGCTCAAAGGTCTGCCTGCCTCTGCTTCCAGAGTGCTGGGATTAAAGGTGTGTATTACCATACTGGCAACTAAATCAATTTATTACTGGCTAGCATTTCCCTGAGAGACTCCAGCATGCTGAGGGAAATTTTGCAAACTAAGAAGCTCTAACTTACAATCCGTTTCAGAATGGTACAAACTGCGCATCAATATTAACTTCAATAATTGATGACACTGGCGCTACATTACATCGGAGCTACTCTATAAGACATTTTTAGCCTGGATTTTGAGTATTAAAATATATTTGAGTGAACAACATTGTTTTTGTGTTTCCAACATTTTGAAAGCATTTTAAAAACTTGACAGCACTAGTCAATTTTCCCTACATTGCCTAAGGGCTTAAACAGCTCTGTTTGCAGGTACAGAGCCTGCTGTTGGTAAAACAGAGGTGATCAGATAGAACTCAGGCCTTTGAGTGCAGAGGTGGCAAGGGATGTGGATACAAACGTCATTTTCTTGTGTGTGGCAAACAGGATAAAGCTGTACAAGTATAAGGGCCCAAAGTGGGGTGTGTGAAGCAAAAGTGGGGAGTGTCAGGAAGGACTTATTAGAGTGACCTGAGATGAATCTACAAGATGAGCAAGAATAAGCTAGTAATTCAGAGACGTATTTTTTTTTTTTTTGGTTTTTCAAGACAGGGTTTCTCTGTGTAGCCCTGGCTGTCCTGGAACTCACTCTGTAGACCAGGCTGGCCTTGAACTCAGAAATCCGCCTGCCTCTGCCTCCCAAGTGCTGGGATTAAAGGCGTGCGCCACCACCGCCCGGCCAGAGAAGAGTATTCTAAGCAGAAGAAAAGCACCAGTAACTTGGAGCTGTGGTGGCACATTATTAAGTTAGTCATCCATTCAACATGAGTACCCTAAGCTAAGAGGCCATGAGGCACTGAGACACAAAACATGAGAGCCCAAAACTAACTCGACTGTCCAAGGAGGCATGTATGACAGAGACCATCCTGAGGGGACATAAGTCAGGCAAAGTCTGGCACAGTATGAAAAAGAGCATACGTTCTTAACGTTTGAATTATGGGAGGAGTGATCTGTTTCCTCACAACATTGGATTTCAATCACTTACATTAGAGGCAGTGATGATAACTTTTAAAAGCCTGCAGCATGTGTTTGATTATGGGGAAAAGGCTCTTAGAGCTGGAGGAATGTATAAACTTTATGTAATCCAGATGTGCCTGGTTTCTCCAGGCCTCAGGGATCACTCTCCTCTCCCAACTAAATTAGTCCCTGCCTGTGTGTGGCTTCTAGAAACCCAGCCCCTGGCCAGGCAGGCCTCCCTCCATAAGTCCTGGGAGGCCTGATTTCCTTGGCTGAGTCCTGAGCTCCCATGAGCCCCTTGGTGTTGTCAGCCTCCTTTTCTGTATACCAAGTTCTCAGTTCTACTTCATTCGTTTCTGCCTTTTTGTAGGATATTAGTAGCACATTTTCCTACTAAGCATCATTAAAAAGGGCCCACATGTTAACATCTCATGGAAATATGTGCAATATTTGAGTCCTGAAGAAAAGAAATCACTCAGTAAATTTTTACTGATACACCGTTATGTAATAAATGACAAAACTGTAAGATGATCAGAACCTAACTTATATTTGTAAAAGTATTAATAAAATTATAAAACAAGAAAGAAAAATAGGAAAATGTTAAAGGCTAAATGCAAATCATTTCTTTCTTACATAGATCTGTTCATTTAGAGACACAAAAACACCCAAAGATTTCCATTTCAGAAACAGATGGATTTTTAAATTGGGACCATATTACTTTTTAAATATTTTCTTATCATTTAACATATTATGATGTGCAATTTAGCTTTTAAAAATATTCCTGTAGAATGAGTTGATGGATGTACAGGGTTTATTTTTAAGTACTCAAAGTTTAATCTTTCTGTGTTAGCTACATAAGTTTTATTCAGATCTCTGTATTTTGTGTGTGTGTTCATGCTACAGGACATGTGCCGGCCAGAGGGGAGCTTTCCGGAGTCAGTTCTCTCCTTCAACAGTGGGTTTCAAGGATGACAAGGAAATCATCAGGTTTGTCTGGCAGGAGCTTTTACCTGATGAGCTTGCTAGCATCTAATGCTATAAACAACAAAAGGGGCAAAACAAAACAAACCAACAAAAACTGGCTCTAAAATACAAAGTAGTTTTAAAAAAAAAAATCACAAGACCTGCTTTAAAGTAAATATTTGCAAAATATGCACCAAAAAGTTAATTCATAAAAATGTCTTGTTTTTCATGAAAACAATTTGCAAGACTGCATCTTCTTTCTCCAAAGACTCCTAAAGTTTCAGTTACTGGGTTTTTAGAGCCTAAGGAAAATTATAACCTGACATGGCTAAAAAATTGCCAAGGCCAAAACACTTAAAACTGAAAAACGTTAACCTCAGGGCTGGAGAGATGGCTCAGCCATTAGGAGCACTTTCTGCTCTAGCAGAGAACCCCCGCAGTGTACAGCACCCACAGCTCACAAGTCCCAACTGCGCGTCACTCCAGTTCCAGGAGATCTGACGCCCTCTTCTGGCTTCTGCGGGCACTGCACAGCACACACGCGGTCAGAGCACATAAAATACTTAAAAAAAACATTTCCCCCCAAACTTAATACCTCGTCATAAAGCAAAACCTTTTACCTCAAAAGTATATTTTTATGAGGAATGTAGCAGTTTGACTGCTACGGGGTGCAGAGTGGACATGGAGCTCCGAGTGCTCGCCTAGCCTATCCGAAAGCCCTGGGTTCCATCCACAGGCAGGCAGAAACCCCAGCATTCGGGAGCTGGAGGCAGATTAGGAAGTTCAAGGTCACTCTCCGCCACCCAGCAAGTTCGCAACCAGCTAGGGCTGCCTGGGGCGCTGCCTAGAACACTATTAAGCAGACAGATGACTTTTCTCTCTCCTTGCTTCAGGGAGAAACGCAGGCTCTTGGCCCTCCAGCCCCACTGATCTGAAGATGCGAAGACCCACAGAGGGTCCCCGCGCGTGTGGAAGGCGGAGAAGCCCCGAGAGAGCGGCCGCCGGCGAGGGCCTTGACGCCACCGGCTTTGATGACGCGAACACCCGAGGCCGCACCTCCCCAGCCCAACCACTTTGACTCAAGTCCGAATCACTGTTTGCCAACAAAGACGGGCCACGAGCGAGGAGGAGGAGCCCGGGAATCGTCTATCGCGAGAAGTGGCCGCCCCAAGGGTGTGACGGGCGCCGGCGTGCGGCAGCTCCTGCCCGGACCGCGAAGGAGGAGCACTCGCCGGAGGATCGGGTTGGACCTTTGGGTAAATCTCGCGAGATTTGGTCGCGCTCCCGCGAGCCCTTCCTGTCAGTCGCCGGAAGTGCGAGCCGCTGAGCGTCCGAGTCTCTCGCTCGGAGGTTCTCCTGCGACTCTGGGCCCGCGTTCCTGTCACCGACTCCAGGGCTCGCGCGTCTGGTCGCCTCCCCAGGGTCAGAGATGATGGGGGACCCCAAGGAAGCAGGAGCCGAGGCTTCTCCTTCAGGGGCGGCCGCCCGAGGAGGGCTCAGCCTCCTATCCCAGACGGATTCCGAGGAGCCTTCTGCACAGGTGAGAGGCGGCGGCGGAGCACGACCTGCAGGGATTTCGGGGTTTGCGGGCCTGGGAGGGAGATCGTGGAGCTTCTGGAACTTTCTCCCACGCCTCCCTGGCACCTTTAGTACAGCATGAATCACCAGGCGTGCTTGTCGCCGGGTGTGCAGGTATTTGCATGCAATGCAGAGCGCACCCGGCCACCCGCCCGGCGCTAATTGACGGGCTATGGAATGCCTCAGCCCCCCGAAGGCAGAGGAAAGAGGGCCGGGGCCAGGGAGTGCCTCGCCGAATGATTCTTGAAAGGCGCAGAGAATTTGCAGAGCCTAAAAGGGTTCTCGAAGAAGATTCGAATAGTGAGTCCCAGACTTTGAGCATGCCCGGGAGGGTGTAGTGTATGTAGGCTATGGAGCTGATTTAGACTGTGTTAGGACAGAGCTTCCAGATCAATCTCTGTATGTTTGATAAAATAAACTCGAGCCAGTATCTTCCTACCAATGACGTTGTAATTGACTTATGCTACATTAAAATAAAATACTCCATTAGAACCGTACAGAAGCCTTGCTCATTTTGCATGCAGTTAGCAGGACACAATTGAGCGCACTTATACTGGGTTGAGTCATGGCTGGTGTGGCACTGGTTATGTAGACCAGTCAAGCTGGCCTTAGACCTTGCCACTGACCCACGTCCGTCTGCCTCCACCGTGCTCGAAGCTCGTGTTTGCAACTACTATGCCCAGATTTTTCAAGAGCAGGTTGGTTGGCCCTAAGCCACTTCTTGATTGATCCTTTTCTTTCTTTAAAGTTTCACAAAAAACAGTTAAGTAAGCATAATTTAAGCTTGTTTATTAAGGGTTAGAGCTGCCACACAGCTGAGGCTCCTCATGAATCCTGATTTGGTGGGTTCTTGCTTCATTTTTATGAAGGTAAGATTGTCATTCCTGGCAGTGTTCACTAACGCTTCATTTCATATGCTATTTAGGGATCGGCTTTATTTCTTGGAGGCAATGAAGTGAAAAGCCGAGCTGTGGTGAAGTACTCTTCTGCCCCTCCTCGAACAGCATTTGCACGTCTCGAAGAAAAAACAGACTTGAAACTCCCACCTGCCAACTGGTTACGAGAGAGTGCCAAACTAGGGCCAGCAGGAACTACCATTCTTGGCAATAGTAAGAAAAGCAAGCCGTTTTCGAGGTAAATTTTAATCGTTGGCACTTCTTTCACTCCCTCTCAACCCTTGCTTGAAGCTCTTACAGCTGCTTTGCAGTTCAATTTGAGATGCACATTAGCTTGCTCAGATATTTTCAATAAGAGAATATAGTTGTCATTTCAAAGTCCATGGTACAGTAAGAAGATAGCAGAGCTGCATGGCTTCAAGTCTGCAGTGTGTCACTATAACATGTGGACATGTTGACTGCTAATCAGCTGTTTTAGCCTTTTGTGTATGCTTTGATATGTGCAAATAGGATGGCATGTGAGGAGCAAGACTTAAGCTTAAGACTTGGCTTGCCCTTTGGAGTCTTTATTAAATGATGATGGAGTATTTGAAAAAGCCTGAGGTTTAAAACCCCACGTGCTGGGGTTTTTGACCCACACTGGAAATTCTACTGGTGGCTTTTAAAGCTGAGAGTATTTGGGAGTCTTACACTGTGTCCATATTCTTGTAGGCTGTTGACTGTATTTTCTTTTTCCTCCCCTGAATGATTGGACTTAAAACATTTTCATAAAACTTACACAGAAAGAGCCACAAAATGCATTAATACTCTATGAGCTAGTAGTTTAGAGATTATCCTGATGCCTCAAAAGGTAATAGCTTTGCTTACAAGTTGTTAGTTTGTAGCATTTTTGATACTGTGAAAAGTCTGAAAATGACCATATATTTCTACTATTTTAGAAATGGCTTAATTATATTAAATGTGGTGAGTTGGTTTCAGTAGTTATGTTGACTATATAAATACTGCGTTTTTCTCCTGTATTTTTCACAACATGTGGACATGTTGACTGCTAATCAACTGTTTTAGCCTTTTGTGTATGCTTTGATATGTGCTAATAGGGTGGCATGTGAGGAGCAAGACTTAAGCTTATAAGATAGACACTATTTTTTAATTAAAGATTTATTTGTTTTATGTATATGAGTACACTATAGCTGTCAGACACACCAGAAGAGGGCATCTGATCACATTACAGATGGTTGTGAGCCACCATGTGGTTGCTGGGAATTGAACTAAGAACCTCTGGAAGAGCAGTCGGTGCTCTTAGCCATTGAGCCATCTCTCCAGCCCTAAGATAGACACTATTAATTATTTGCACATGAGAAATCAAGGCTAACCTACTTACCCAGAGCAGATAGAAAATCATGCAAGCATACGCAGTCCTAGTTAAATGTCCTGACTCTGCCACCTATTAATGGGAAAATGATGGCATCAGTTGCTTTTCAAACTTATAGATTGCTTAGATGAACTTGGTGATTGAAATGAGTTAGATGCTTACCAGTTTTTCATTTTCTCTTTAAGCTGAGTTGATTTTAGGTACAATTTTTTCTTTTCTTGATGTTATATCTTTATATGTTTACATATATGTATATATATCTTTATGTGTTATATCTATATATGTTAACATATTCTCATTTTGTTTTTCTTCATATGTAAAAATAAAATCTTGAACTATTTTATTTTACATCAGAGAGGTAAAGGGTTTATGCTAACACTAATTGCTTTTCACAGTTCTTACTGTTTCACGAAATTGAAGATGCATTTTTAAAATGTGCCTTATTTTATGTGCACCTAAGAAGGAATGAGAAGTAGGCAGCCAGATGGCAATATGTGTCTTAATTTCCAAATGTGAGATGTAGCTGTGCATGTCCTAGAAGCAGAGGAGCTTTATACTCTGCTCAACTTTGCACCTGTGGCCTCTTGCTTCCATAGTTTCGGCATGGCGTATGACTTCATTGACTCGGTGGGAAACGATGTGGATGTTGTCTCTGACTCAGAAGTGAGTGCTATTCAGTGTGGCTTTGGGGATGTGCCCCGACCCCCGGGGTGTTCAACAGGGTGCTAGGGCAGGGGAGAGGGAGACGGAAAGAGACAAGAGACACGAAGAATGAGAGCAAGACAGTTGTCTGATCAAACTCCAAAAACTTTACTTCAGGGGTGGTAATATAAGCGTATGCAGGGGAAAGCGTCTAGGGAGGGGAAGAGCCCACAGCAAGGGAAGGCTGGTGGCAATCTTCAGTTTCTGGAGCCAAGAGTCACAATGTCCTCCACACCCACAAATATTCTAACTGTTAGACTACACATGTTCTCTCGGGGCTGTATATGTAAGCTAGTAATTTTTCACTAGGCCATGGTTAAGGTCGTGGCTCCTGGCAGGGAGGGCAGGGCTGGGTTGCCGTGGGGCGGGCAGGGGGGTGAGGGGAGTGCAGTAGGGGTTGTTAAACCATGTTTTGCTTTACAATCTTGCTATCAATAATGCAATAAGGTGAAGTTATGTAATTATTCAATACTTATGTTTGTTTTAAAAATACTTTTTATCTCCTTTAACAGGAGGCTACGATTCCAAAACAGTGGAATAATAAAAAAAATATAAATACTGTTGGTTGTATTTTAACAATAATAATTTAAACATAACATGTTGGGAATTATTCCATGTATATTACCATTTGAGAATTAAAAATGATATTCTAGTAGCTGTTGATCCTTGATTAGTACCAGCATGCCTCCTATAAAAAAGGAATTCTATTGTAAGAGTGTTGGGCTGCACTTACATTGATAGTATAACTCAGAGTTTAAAGCTCTGTCTTGTATATGATTATTATTATGGAAAGTCTAGTTTGTGTAACCTTAAAGAAGTAAGGCTTATTAAGCTTCAAATTGAATGAAGTTAAAATCATAAGATTCTGGGTCATACTAATGGGGCCTTTCTAAACTTTTTTTAAGAACATAAAAAAGCTCCTGAAGATTCCCTACAGCAAGTCCCATGTAAGCATGGCTGTCCACCGCATAGGAAGGACCCTCTTATTAGATGAACTGGATATTCAAGAACTCTTTATGAGGTCATCTCAGGTAATTTATGCAAAAATCATTTAGAAAAGCACTTCTCTTAATAGTTAAAGAGCTATGAAATTATGATTTTGTTTTAAGGAAATGCCAAAGTAGAGCTAAGAGCACTTGCTGAGCAAGCATAAGGACCCGAGTCAGATTCCCAGACCTTGTATAAAAAGCGTAGCATAGTTGTGCAGGCCTGTTAACCCCATTACTGTGGGAAGCGGGAGATAGGATTGCTGGGGCTTGCTAGCTTGGCAAGAACTGGATCAGGAATGACAAAAAACAAGCTTGAGGTACAGCAAGATAGATGGTGGCAGAGCAAGATACCTGACAACCTCATCTGACCTCCAGAACAGACCTGCATGCCTGCATCAAACACATGTATATGTACATATTCATACTTAGACAATTTTTTTTAAATATCAAATTGGAATTGTAGCTAAGCTACAATTCAGAAATAAATGTCAGCAATAAAGAAATGAAGTGTTTCGTCAGAGATTTAAAAATAGTGAAAAGCTTTATTAAAGAAAAGTATCTATCTGGTCATGGTTGGTGGTATACAACCAACCTCAGCTTTAGGAGACAGAAGCAATTGTGAAATCTCTTGAGTTCAAGGCCAGCCTGGTGTATGTAGAGAGTTCTAGGACAGCTGGGGCTATATAGAGAGACTATATCTTTAAAAGGAGGGGTGGAGAGAGAAAGAGAAGAACAGACAAGAAAATTTTTTATTATTTTTAGATGCATGATGCACACATCTGTGAACTACATGCATGCCTAATACCTAGGGGGGGCAGAAGAGAGTGTTGGATCCTACAGATATTTGTGATCTGCCACATGGGTACTGGGAACCAAACCCAGGTCCTCTGGAAGATCAGTCAGTGCTCTCAACCATTGAGCCATCTCTCCAAACACTTTTTTTTTTTAAATTGGTTTTTAAAACCAGGATTATGTCTTATAAGAAAAAGAATGAAGTCAGTTTTTTAAAAAGAGGGTTGTTAAATCTGAAATTAAAGGAATTAATTGGATTTTTGAAAAATCTTTTAATGTCTGTTATAGAAATAATCTATAAACTCTGGATACATGACTGGCCAAAATGTAAACAATGTTAAAGAACTATTCCTATGAATATAACTAATTATATTAGTTGATTTCTAGCTTCTCGAGCTGTTGGTCAACAGATGTTTTCCTCTAGGTGTTAAGGACAATTTTGACTTCTCAAAGCCTACTTCATGTTTATGCTTACCTTCATGGGCTGCTAACAAGTAGTTGATGGTTCTGCCTTTCTATACTACCTTTTAAAGAATATTCCTATGCAATGTTGTTTTTGTTTGAACCTGACTTCATGCATGATAGACAAGTGTTCTGCCACTGAGCTTTACCAATAAACACCTCTCTCTCCAGACACGGTCTTGCTAATTGCCCAGGCTGGCCTCTAACTCACGTTGTAGTTTGCCCAGGTCTTAAACTTGTAATTCACCTGCTTCAGCCTCCAGGTAGCTGAGATGACAGACCTGCCCATCAGTCCTAACTTCTCCAATGCTTTGATAACAAAAAATAAGTTACAGGTGATTAATTTGATAATGAAGATAGTTTCTCTTTGTAAAACAACACAGTGTAGTTTGTGTGTTCCTGTACTTGGTCAGATCTTAGGGTGTGACAGTGAACGAGTCACAGCCCTTGCTCCTTCAGTTTGATTGTTGAAACATACATAGGTACTTTGAATAAAGTGTAAAAGTACGGCCTTCCTCAGGCAGCCAAGAAGGTAGTATAGGAAAGGACTTCCTCTCCAGGCCTGGCTTAGAAGAGAAAGGTGGGAGTTTCTTAGATGGGAATTGGGTGCAGGAAGATCAAAGTGTTCTATAAGTGCATGCTCATGAAACAGTCTGTAGAAATTAAAGAATATCTCCATTTAGATGAGAGGATTGGATGAGTAAGAATCGGTGTCTTGTCACAGTGATGAAACTCCTAGCAGAGCAACATGAAGGACGTGAGGGTTTTTCTGCTATGGGTTCAGAAGTTCCAGCCTATCACAGCACAACTGCTTAGAGCTAGGGTGAGATTCTGCTTCCCTCATGGTGACCAAAAAGCAAAGAGAGAAAGAAGGGACCAGGAACCCAGTATCCCTTCAAGGCCACACCTCCAGAGACTTAACTTCCTTCCACTGAGCTCTACCTTCTAGAGGTTCCTCCATATCTTAGAAACACCATTGGCTCTGGGCTGAGCTTTTAACACAGTGTCCATATTCATCACGTGTGTGCATATTTGTTTGGTAATGTCTCATGTAATTCAGACTGGTGATTGGACATGGTTGAAAGAGTTCTATCAAAGACTGATTGATCAGAAGTGGCAGAGGAAGAAGAAAAGCAAGGAGCACTGGTATCAGAAGGCCATTCTTTCCAAGTTCTTGTACTACAGGTATTTGACTACTGTTTATTTTTATCTTAAGAAAAACCAGATTCTGTCCTAAAATTTACAGTTTGAATAGGGTAAAATTAGTGATTCAAGTTTTGCTTTTTTTTTAACACTTATTGTGTTTCTTATAGACAAGATGCATGCTTGGTTTTAGAATCTAGTTTATACAGACTGGTAGACTGTAATATAAATGTGGTCACTTTTTCCTCTCCATTTCTGATTGACCAGCATCAATGGTGATGGAGCTGCTCAGCCTGTCCCATCTCCTGCAGAACAACAAGAATCATCTAGTTCTGATCAGGCACATGAGTCTGAAGGGGCTTCCTGGCCTGCTCCCTTTGAAATGCCTTCTTCAGTTTCTGAAGATCCCAGTGCTTCCAGTCAGGTTTGTTAGTCCTTAGATATTGATTCTGTGAACGCACTTAGGAAAGAACTGTACTAAAAATCAGATGATGAAGGATGAGGAGTATTTTCTCAGCCTCATCTCAGAATTAGGGGGAAAAAATGCATTTAGTTTTCCACAGTAGAATGTCCAGGAGTTAACATGAATGGTTAGATTAAAATTTTGGATTAAATAACACAAAATATTTTAAAGTAGTCAACTGATTTTTTTCTCTTAAAATTGAGTACTATTGAATGTAAAGCGTACCTTTTTTTTTGGTGGGGGGAGTGTTTCGAGACAGGGTTTCTCTGTGTAGCCCTGGCTGTCCTGAAACTTACTCTGTAGACCAAGCTGGCCTCGAACTCAGAAATCGCCTGCCTCTGCCTCCGAAGTGCTGGGATTACAGGCATGTGCCACCACTACCCGGCATAAAGTGTATTTTTAATTCTAGATGTGTACTAAGTACCTGTCGTGCATTGAGGTGATAGGTGTCCCTATAATTTAGATTGTTTGGCCTAAAATGGATGATGTTCCCCCTGGAAAATGGATTTGGTCCCACATTAACATTATATGAAGATTTAAAATTATTTTATTTTATATGTATGGGTATTTTGCCTGCATGCACAGATCTATGTACCACATGCATGTCTGGTATGATAGATCTCCTGAAACTAGAGTTCCAGGCAGTTGTGAGCTTCTATATGGGGTTCTGAGAATTGAACCAGGATCCTCTAGAGTAGCAGCAAAGTGTTCCTGACTGTTCAGCCATCTCTAGTCCATGTGAAGAAAGAATAGACTGTTGTCTTCTTGGCTTCTTATTTATTTACATTTTTTTGAGATTTAATTTATTTTTATCTTATATATATGGGTGTTTGTTTGCCTGCATGTCTAAGTAGTGCCATGTGCACATCTGGTGCCTACAGAGGCCACAAAAGAATAACTTACTGGGTCTTCTATAGGATGAAATAACACTGTAGGATGAAATAACCTAAAAACATTTCTATTTTTAGGAAAATATACTAAAATGAGTCCAAAAAAAATAAAAGTAAATCTTTTAACTTGGTAAATTGGGGTTTTTTTTTTTTTTTTGTCTTGCTGTGTATTTTCATGTACTGAACATGAATTCAGCCAGATTGGTTCAGTCTTTACACATTATAATAGACTTGGAAAAATTAATATATTTAACTTGGCTTTTATAAAAAAAAAAATTACAAACTTGATTTTAATTTTAGAGGTTTTAAAGTAGAGAAGACATTCCATAAAAATACATAAATGAATTTGAGGTGTTTTGTTTTTTTTTTTTTCCCAAAGAAAAAACATAAAAGGAAGGAGGTGCTTAATATGCAAGTCACTTAGTGGTTACAGGAAGAAGTGGAGGCATATCATTCTGTGTTGATTATGTGTTTTATTGCATGTGGTTATCTGTAACCAGAGGATTTCTTAGAACTCAGGTTACAGTGGCTAAAACAGTGGCTGGGTAGGTGTGCTTATACTGTTCTGGAAGGTCTGCATTCGATACCAGCACCCATGTTGGGCAGCTCACAATTGCTTTAACTCCAGCTCCAGGGGAGCCTTTGTCTTCCTGTAAGTCAATAGACTAAGTTAGTTTTGTGAAAGCGGTAACATATCTATGTGTACATCTCAAAGCAAAAGGAAGAGCATCAATGTTAAACGTTTAAGAAGTGTTTCCTGGTGACAGCTGCCTAATGGCTGCAAAACTACGGCATGATTGATATATTGTGTTCACCCAAAATGTGAACTAATGTAGACTCTGGACTACATTAGAAAATACTCACAAAGAAAGATCCTGTCTCCAAGAAAGGAGGAAATAGCTTTAATATTAAAAAAAAAAAATGGAAGGACATTGGATTATACAGAAAAGGAGGTAGATTTTTCTAATTTAATACCATTTAAAACATTTGGATTTTGAGTTGTTTGGTTTTGTTTGTTTGGTTTTTAGGACAGTGGTAGGAGTGATATTCAATAGACATTAATCTTCAAAAGCAGGTTTTTGGCAGGCAGCAGGTCTTCACTCTAATTGGGAAGATTTCCCTGGTTCTCTAGGGTTTAAGATTCTGTGAAGCTCACATAGGACATTCTCAACTGGAGACTGTGGAGGTGAAGGTTGTTTTAAACTGTGGCTGAGGTGCTCAGTGTTTCAGCTCAATAGAGAGATGCTGGGCTTCCAGAGAGTAGTAATAAAACTTATCAAAAACCAAGAAATGAAAACTGATTCTTTGAAAGATCTTTAAACTCATCTCATTTAAGATATGAATATGATTGACTTGCAGCAGGTGTGAAAAATCAGAGCTAAAGCAAGTCATACCCCATGAATTACGAGCACCATGCATTGTACTGGCTAATTCATACAGGTAGATTGGGCTATGTGTTCTTGTGTGGGGGTGATAGCTCTGTAAGCATAGGTCAATTGTAAGGCTTGTTGGCAGCACAGTCACTCCTTATCTTGCACTTTCCACAGGGCAGGGAGCCTCTTGAGCCCTCATGCATAGTGGGGCATGTGGCCTCAGCACCCAAAGAGCAAAACCTTACTACTTTGTTCAATGACGGGGAGAACAGTCAGGTATGCTTTCCATGTGCCCATCTGAGACAACTGGACCCCAGTCCACTTCATCACTTGAAAACTAGTCTCAGTTGGAACTGATAGGAAATAATTCCACTTGGTCTTCAAAATTGCTTTGTAAACATCTCTCTGTCTTACAGCTCTCGGGAATTGATCTTGTCTCCTTTGCTTTTTCTTTCCTGGTGTTTCTTTGGATCATGGGGAAAAATTGTCAGTCTGTTGTTGTTATTATAATCTTTCCTGTTTGAAATTAAAGGGTCTTAAAAATGATTTCGTCCGGAATATTCTGTGGACTTTTGAAGACATCCATATGCTAGTTGGTTCTAACATGCCTATATTTGGTGGAGGCAGATATCCAGCAGTTAGCTTACGTCTCAGGTAAACCACCCTGTGCCCCTTTGTGCTTTTTAGCTTCCTTTAAAGTGAAATGTCTCATTAGCTCTTCTCTAGCTGTTGGCTTGTCCTCTTTCCCTATTTTCCCCACTTCTTCCTCCTGCCAATGAGAATGGCCACAGTAAGAAAGAAAACAGATGCTGACAGCCCAGTAAACTGGTGTTTATTCTGATCCTGATTGAAAGACCAAACCTGTGAACCTGGCCTCATCTTATGTTTGAGGCTATAACTACTGAAAATAGAAGAGTTTATTTAATTGCTTGAGGTGATTGACCTGCTTCCCCTTAAGTAATTGTGAACATTTTCTTATTGCTCCATGCTCATTAACCAACGTCAGTTCTGACTTGGGTATTATTATTTATGTGGTCAGTGTTTCCTTGGGATATGTGAGGAGCAAGCACGGAGCTTGCAGTCACGTCGTCGTACCGCCTTTGTTTGTACTGAGAACTTAGCAATGCCTGTTAGAAATGCACATTTTTTAGAAAGATTTTAGATATAACACAACCATTGAGCTACGTGTGTCTGGGTCTTCAGAACAGAAAGTATCTATGGCTGTCTCTGTCTAGAGAGAAAAGAGTAGGATATTTAGATGGGAAAATACATCTAAGATAATTTTGGGACATTTTAATTAAGCCAAATAACACTACAAATGTATATTTTCAGGGATAACAACAAACCAATTAATGTGTTAACTGGAATAGACTATTGGTTGGACAACTTGATATGCAATGTACCAGAACTTGTGATGTGCTTCCATGTAAATGGGATTGTACAGGTAAGACACAGGGTGATGGTTCTAATCTTCTGAATATGGAATGGTGCAGAGAGAACTTCATAATTTTTAAGGCTTTAAATATGAAGATGTGTCTTTGGCCCGAAAGATAGGTATGAATAAACTGAAATTTTAGTGTTTTTATAATTAAGTTGGTTAGAGCAGAATGTTAGATTTTCAGGGGTATCATTATAAGTAATTTTTTGAGAAGGTCATAAATACCATTGAAGCCTATATTGTTAATATCAAACACCCACTTAACTCAAGGTAAGTGCACAATGGACTCATTCCTTTGTTTTGCAAACAGGTACTCCATTGATACAAAGCTTTAAGAAAATGCCACAGTAATAATTGCATTGTGCTTTCTCCATCACCAAGTCCATTCCACAGCTATATCTCAAAGTCACCTAAGGATTGTTAAACAACTGTGTTTGGATGCCAGTGTTCTAGGACCAGTGAAACCAACTTTTCAAGAAGCTTTGCACACAATTCTAATTTTCAGCATTGCTTGAGACCCTAAGAGATAGCTGTAGTGATAGCTAAAGAGATAGCTGCCCACAGCAAGCAAAGGGGGAAAGTATTAATGATGGTGATGGAGGGAGAGGTGAGAGGGCGGTCCCAGTCTAGGACAATGATACAGTTCACTGAGATAGGGGCATTGATTCATTTCAGAATGAGGAAATCATAAAAAGTGTCTCATGAGTATTCTTAAGATGCAGTTGGTATGTTGAGTGTGATGATTTGTGTATACTTGGATCAGGAAGTGGCACTATTAGGAGGTGTGGCCTTGTTGAAGTAGGTGTGTCACTATGAGTGTGGGCTTTAATACCCTAGTCCTAGCTGCCTGGAAGTCAGTATTCTGCTAGCAGCCTTCAGATGAAGATATAGAACTCTCGGCTCCTTCTGCATCATGCCTGCCTGGATGCTGTCATGCTCCCACCTTGATTATGGACTGAACCTCTGAACCTGTAAGCCAGCCCCAATTAAATATTGTCCTTATAAGAGTTTCCTTGGTCTGGTGTCTGCTCATAGCAGTAAAACCCTAACTAAGACACTGGGGCTGGAGAACAAGTTGGCATTTCATCTGGATAGGTGCTGATATGTTTCCTCACCAAAGACTCTATTATATAAAGTCACACATTGCAGTTCCCACACAAAAGTGAAATTGAAGGGGATAGCGCAGTGACATGCTAAAGAAGGAGATAACCATATTGAGGAATACAATATAGAAGGATGAGACACACCTTGTTTGATGTTAGGAATATCTAGTCTTAAATATACATCAGAAAATGTGGTAAGAGCTGTTTAGGACAGTTTGCACAGAACACAAACTGGAAAAATATGGAGGTACCTTAAAGGTAGTAATAATTGGCTGGGTTTTAGCTTAGAATAGCAGAGTACTTGCTTAAGTTGGGAGGGTTTTTGCATTATTCCCAGAAATACAAAATAAAACAAGATTCATAAAATCAATAGTAGGATCCATATAGTTTTTCTTCTTCTTACCACTTCTACCCATTGTGCTCAATTCCTGCAAAGGAAAATTCTGCAGGTTCAGGGAAAACATCTGGAGTGATGTTCTACCCTTGGCCCACTGACACATGTGTCTGGAGAAAGAAGTGGGCCAGAAATATGTGTGTGTGTGTGTGTGTTTCTTAAAGCTTGATGGGTAAAGTCCACCTTCATTTATCTTCCTAGTTGCAAACATCAGTTGGAGAAGAGTGGTCTATCCATGCTCTGGTAGGAACAGTGCATCTCATGGGGTCAGTCCTAGAAAATGACACTAGTGATCCCCCTTATGGGCAAGGAAAGGCCCTTAGCTCCCTTTGCCATTTGAAACAGGAAAAGATTGAAAAACCCCGGTTTAAACTATATGCTGCATCCGTTTGTACTTAGGACTTATCTATTTGGTTTTTAACACTAAGTTGCTGTTGCCTCAGAGTTTCCTAAACTTCATTTATTTGTGCTTTACAGAAATATGAAATGATAAAGACAGAAGAAATCCCCAATTTGGAAAACTCTAATTTTTCTACCAAAGTTATAAAAGACATTGCACAAAATATTTTATCATTTCTTAAATCTAATTGTACCAAAGAAGGGCATACCTACTGGCTCTTTAAAGGTAAGCTAATGCTTGAATGGACCGTAGTGATTTGGGTGAGGGCTGTAGCATGAGGTAAATTGTTCCTCTTTTCAGCAAGCGGCAGTGATATTGTGAAGCTCTACGACCTCACGACTCTGTGTGAAGAAACTGAAGACAAGTACCAGAACCCATTCACAATGCCAGTGGCTATCCTCTTATACAAGTGAGTCCTCACAGAACTCAGGTGTCAGTACAGTGTGGTGACACCTGGGAAGCTGAGGCAGGAGTGTCACCAGTTTGGTGTAGCAAGACCTTGTCTGAACACAAAAGTTTTAAGATAAGGAAGTAGTCCCACTATCTAAGCTAAAGCTTTTAAATACTTTTTAATGTTTATGTAGTAACAGAATATATCTTAGAGTGGGTCTGGCTTGGGGGTTGGAGTGTGTTGGGCAGAGAAATACAAAGACACTTTATACTAAATAATATTTGGCTTTGTTGTGTGAGCTCTGTTATGGTGGGTGATTGGGATGCAGCATTGGGTGCTTCTTTGTGTCCTTTATTCCATTTGAAGGATACAGGATGAGCCTCCATTGTATCCTGCAAGAGAGGCTAAGTGAGTAGTGAAACTAACATACTAACATGCTTTTCTTTCAGGGTTGCTTGTAACATGATGATGAAGAAAAATCAAAACAAGAAACACTATGGAACTATTAGAACATTACTTCTCAATTGTGTTAAGTTGTTGGACAAAAGCAGACATCCTCAAGTAAGATTGCCATGTCTGATGAGTAAGCCAATCTTGGAATAGTGATAGAGCATTGTTGCAGTGGAACCTGGTCAGATCCTTTCTCCATACTGTATCCCTTTAGCTGCATGGAGCTATGGATGTGCTTAATCTGAATTGAGGCATCTGCCACTGTAAAATACACTTTTAATTTTAAGAATGAAAGTTATGTTGAAACATTTAGTAGATGTATAATTAAATGTATGAAATTGTTTACTAGATTTTACATCTTGAGCATGACTACTGAAAGATTTAAAATTCATGTGTGGCTCCTGTTAACATTCCTTTTGGACAGTTCTGTTCCGTGACAAACACTCATGTAATCTTAGTAGTGTGTGCATTTTTCCTTTGCTTTATCACAATTAGAAAGAAAGTATTTTAAAGGATTTATTACAGAAATGAGATTTGTTAGTAAGGGAGGCTCAAGTTCCATTCTTAGATTTTCCCTCTAGCCTTAGGTTATATAGTAACTGTTAGTTGCCTAGTAAAGATTAACAGTCACTTGGGATGAGATGGAATTTGCTAGTATTCTACTTATGACACTTTCCACATGAAAGCTTGTCTGCAGTGGAGGAGGAGGGCTCAGAGTACACCTAATTTCTAGAAGGAAGAAAACAGTTAGTCTGAGTTTCACAGAGCACACTGTTCTTTGTGTGATATCGTGGTGAAAATAACTTTAGACTTCCCCTAAAATTTTCAGTGTGGTGAGGCAACTTCAGTGTTTACATGGATTTCTTTCTTTCTTTTTTCTTTTTAATAAGATTATTGCTTCAGCCAACTACATGCTTTCAGAGCTTTTCCAATTGGATGAGCCTAAAAAGGAAGAAAGTTCAGACTCCCCTTTAAATGAGAATTCGGATGAAAGCTACAGTGAAGAGGAGGAGGAGATGGCAGACAGTGATGAGAATGGATCCTACAGCACCAGCTCTGACCCAGCAGATGACAACAAGGCAGTGGCTATAATTAAATCTGTCGGAGAACTGTCAGTACCAGAAAAATACAAGTCGATTCATCAGATCAGAGTAAGCAAGCTTTATTTGTATTTATGTTGTTTTCCTTGCAGTACAGGACATTCTTATAACTGACTTGTGAGTTCTAGAACTTGACTTTAGGAATGACAGTGAAGTAAAATTACCTGGAGTAACTGACTCACGTTATGTAAAGCCATGGTGAACAGATGTGCTAACCAGGAGTCCATAGTTGACTTTTTATGAGGGGGGTTTTCCTTTCTGGTGACCAATATATAGCATTGGTCTCTTTCCCCGGGCATTGCTCTTTAGTATTTGAGCTGTTGGTGGATTACTGTTTGTTTAGTGAGCATAGAATCAGTTGAGAAGGGGATGACCCTTTGGTGTTCATGTGGAGAAAACTGGTGAATTAGCACTGTGTTGCCAGTACTTGTTTCTGTGGTCTTATGTCTGCTTTGGTTGGGGCCTGGTGAACACTAACAACTTCATCCTCTTTAG
>JADRCC010565260.1:0-19359 GCA_019843855.1 Hylomyscus alleni
GGGGGCAGCAGCATCCTGACTCAGCACTAAAGGACCCCCAGATACAATAATGTGGACACATTATCCAAGAGTTGAAAAGAAGGATATCAGTGGGGATTAGTAAGACCAGAGGCTGTTGTACAGGCCTGAGTATGAAGGATTAGTATATTATCACTCCATGTCATAACCTGTCAGAGGCTAACTTCCATGCAACACAAACTATTTTGTAAAAATACTTGGTGGCAGATTCTTACCTAACCATTAATCAAGAGCCATTAAAAAAAAAAAAAAAAAAAAAAAAAACAGGATCTGTGATAATTAGTCTCCATTGTCAACTTGATGGAATTTAGAATCACCCAGGAAATAGAAACCTTTGAATTTATCTGTATAGATGTTTCCAAAGAGGTGTAGTGGAGGTGGAAACGTCCACTCCAGTTGTGAATGATACCATTCAATAGCCCCGAGTTAAGTATTGAATGGAAAGGAGGAAGCTGAGTCACCAGGACCCATTTCTCCCTAGTTCCTGACCATACACACAATGTGATGTGAACAGCTACCCCAGGTTACAGGTGTTACTGTGTTCAGATCCTCAGTATCTACAGAAAGTCAGGTATGGCAGTGTATGCCTATAATCCTGAGGACTGGGGACTGAGCAATCGCAGGAGCTCACTAGGCAGCCTAGCCAATCAGTGAGCTCTGGGTTCAGTGAGAGACCCTGTCTCAAATTAAAAGGTGGAGATCAACTGAAGAAGACACACAGCCTTGATATCTGTCCCCCACACACTTCTGTACCACATGTGTCTGTGTACACTTATACAACACACACACACACACACACACACACACACATCTAAAAGAAAGAAAAACACTGTAAATGAATCTCAGGGGCAGATGTACCGTGAGAGCAAAGCAACATGAGCAAAAAACATGGGTTCTCTCCTCAACGCTGGAAAAGGTGCCCTGTGAGTTCATTTTACAAAGGGTGTAGGCAAGCAACACGTCCTTTTTTCTCACTGCAGGGCTGTAAGTGGACTGAACCAAGAATCATTCCACTGGTGAGGAAGTGAGAGGCAGCCTAGCATCATATGACATCTGAAAAGTACGAGTTGAATTTGTGCTAAGTATGAGCTGGATTTGCCTTTGTTGCACTGTCCCTTACGCCTTTTTTATATTATTAAACTTCTGGTAGTTCAGGGGACATTTTAGCTGAACTTGAGACTTTCAAAAATATTTGGAAAGTACACATGTGCAGTGTTTCCAAAATTACATAAAATTATAAAAAGCAATATTTTAAATGTTTCAGCTGCAATCACATCTATAATGATAGCACATAGATACAGTGACGGTATGTCTTTCTAAATATCCCCCATGTGAAACCAATGCCAGAGCAGTGACTACTGCAGAGCATAGTAAATACAGAATCTCTGAACTCTCCCACATGATGTCATTGTCACTGTATTTGCAACTTCTTCCAGGTTCTGTAAAATTTTCAAAAAGCGTTCTTGAACAAAAACATGTTTATTCACATTGCACTTGCCTGTGTGAGTAAAGGGGACCTTCTTTTCTCCTTAACTGATCTTAACTTTCTCAAAAGTGCCATCTGCAGGCTTGCATGAATGGATCTGTGAATGCACTAGGTTTCGAAGCTTGGAATTTTAAGCGGATTCTGCTGAAGAAGTGTAAGTCCACATGGGCTTTCACACAGTCAACAAACCCTAGGTATCTGTACTCGGAGAAAGTGATGGAATGTTAGCAGCACAGAGAAGCAGACCTAATACTGCCTTCCTTGTGTCTACGTTTGAAATGAAGGCAGTTGATCTAATCCAGTCAGTACTGTATTTGATTCAGAATAGCCCAAATACTTTATGCAAAATGCTTAAGAAAAGTTAATATTTGAGATATGTAAATTTCTATTTGAGAGTACTCCCAAAATATATACATCTATATGTATATTATACCATATATACATGTATACTTTATATATCAATTATATATCATATATCACATATCATATATCATTTATTATTACATATTATATGTTATATGTTGTTATATGTCATATATACACATATATTACATATATGTGTGTGTGTGTGTATATATATAGTCAGATATCTTAAAAATGGGGCAAAAGTTTAAATGCGATACTTGTAAGGTTTTATATATATTCCTACATAGCCTGAAGATAATGCTACATGACATCTGTATAGGCCAGCACTTTGACTACAACCTGTTACGTGAAGAATTCTACTTTGTCAGACTCCGAAGGACTGAGCTAAGAAACTTGAAGAAAGTGACTGAGCAGACACATTTGTTTATGCATCCTTTCTAGTTTAAAGATACTGTCACATCAATTATCTGATTGTGTCCCCACTAACTGAAATTATGAGCTATTGTCCTTCTTGGAGGCAGAGAGAGGTTGACTTATTCGCCAGGAGGACAGAAAAGCACAGAGAAATCAATAAAAAAAAAACTTTCATTTTAAAAAACGCATCTTTTATGTAACTCAAGGGATAAAAGCTAAATTTGGTGTTTAGGTCAGACCAATTTTTGAAAGCTGTCTTTGTAAACTACTTTTGTCAAACATAAATCAAACAGGAGCCTACTATTCTTTGAAAAGCTAGATAATAGAAAGCAATCTAAATTCAAATGACTCCAAATAAGCTATTAAGTGTCCTGTCTGAAAAATGATCACATGGGTGTGGTACACTTGCTTTTGCATGGTTTAATAATATTAAGTGCAGTTTGCATCTTGCTGCAGGACTTGGGAAGCGGGGGCTGTGTCCCTAGACACATAACAGACTTAGACTATTTGGAGGAATAAACCTTGAGTCCAGCAACTTGGAAGCATGCTAGTATCTATGGACAGTGGTGAAGGCAATTAGAAAAGCAACTTGATGAATCCTGAGAGAATTTCCTGCCTACGTGTTGGCATTGCATCTTATCTTTCAGAGTTAGTGAAGTCTCATTCACAGCCTTTTGGAAATACTCTTGGAAGCATGATCTTCATCCAAGAGGCAAATACAGTGTGGCAAGGAGCCACAGGCCCACTGCCCATAGTAGTAGAGGTGCTACCATGGCATTAAAGCTCTTACCGCATGCCAGGGAGTGAACTCTACCTCTGGATAGAGATGTGCTGTTTTCTGTTCCTTTAAGAGTTAATCCAGTTAGGCTGGCCAGTTATCTGGCCAAGAGACCATCCCTCAGGAATATGAGTTTCCTTAGACCATGTTAAAGAGACAAGAGACACAATTAGCCCTTTAATGATGCCCTTGACCTTCCCAGAACCAACCCCACTTTCCACCTCCCCACACATACCAGAGCAGGAGCCTATGAACCACAGCGTGAAGCATTGTAAATCCCCCCCACTTTCCTGAATTACTCAAAAATGCACCTTTGCTTTCCTTCTTTTTTTATTAGATATTTTCTTTATTTGCATTTCCAATCTTATTCCGTTTCCTGGTTTCCTCTCCAAAAAAACAACAAAAAACAAAAACCAAAAAAACAAAAAAACCCTATTCCTTCACCACTCCCCTGCTCAACAACCTACCCTCTCCCACTTCCTGGCTCTAGCATTCCACTACACTGGGGCATAGAGCCTTTACAGGACCAAGGGCCTCTCCTCCCATTGATGACCAACTAGGCCATCCTCTACTATATATGCAGCTGAAGCCATGAGTCCCACCATATATACTCTTTGGTTGGTGGTTTAGTCCCTGAGAGTTGTGTAGGTACTAGTTAGTTCATATTGTTTTTCCTCCTATAGGGCTTCAAACCCCTTCAGCTCCTTGGGTCCATTCTCTAGCTCCTTCATTGGGGACCCTGTGCTCAGTCCAATGGATGGCTGTGAGCCTCCACTTCTGTATTAGTAGGGCACTGCAGATGGGGATTGCATTGAATCTGTAGATTGCTTTCAGCAAGTTGGCCATTTTTACTATATTAATCCTACCAATCCATGAGCATGGGAGATCTTTCCATCTTCTGAGATCTTCAATTTCTTTCTTCAGAGAATTGAAGTTCTTGTAATACAGATCTTTCACTTGCTTAGTTAGAGTCACACTAAGGTATTTTATATTCTTTGTGACTATTGTGAAGGGTGTTGTTTCCCTAATTTCTTTCTCAGCCTGTTTATCCTTTGTGTAGAGGAAGGCCACTGATTTGCTTGAGTGAATTGTATATCCAGCTACTTTGCTGAAGTTGTTTATCAGGTTTAGGAGTTCTCTGGTGGAATTTTTGGGGTCACAAGTATACTATCATATCATCTACAAATAGTGATAATTTGACTTCTTTCTTTCCAATTTGTATCCATTTGATCTCCTTTTGTTGTCTACTTGCTCTGGCTAGGACTTCAAGTACAGTATTGAAAAGATAATGAGAAATGGGCAGCCTTGTCTAGTCCCTGATTTTAGTGGGATTCCTTCAAGTTTCTCTCCATTTAGGTTGATGTTGGCTACTGGTTTGCTGTATTTTCCTTTTACTGTGTTTTGGTATGGGCCTTGAATTCCTGATATTTCCAACAAGACTTTTGTCATGAAGGGGTGTTGGCTTTTGTCAAATGCTTTCTGAGCATCTACTGAAATGATCATATGATTTTTTTCTTTGAGTTTGTTTATATAGTGGATTATATTTATGGATTTCCATATATTAAACCATCTCTGCATCCCTGGGATGAAGCCTACTTGATCATGATGGATGATCATTTGATGTGTTCTTAGATTCAGTTTGTGAGATTTTTATTATTTTTGCATCAATATTCATAAGGGAAATTAGTCTGAAATTCTCTTTCTTTGTTGGGTCTTTGTGTGATTTAGGTATCAGAGTAATTGTGGCTTCATAGAATGAATTAAGTAGAGTACCTTCTGTTTCTATTTTGTGAAATAGTTTGAGGAGTATTGGTATTAGATCTTCTTTGAAGATTTGATAAAACTTTGCACTAAACCCATCTGGTCCTGGGCTTTTTTTGGTTGGGAGACTATTAATGACCATTTCTATGTCATTAATGACTATGGGACTGTTTAGATCATTTATCCGATCTTGATTTAACTTTGGTACTTGGCGTCTGTCTAGAAAATTGTCAGTTTCATCCAGGTTATCCAGTTTTATTGAGTATGGGCTTTTGTAGTAGGATCTGATGATTTTTTTTAATTTCTTCAGTTTTTGTTGTAATGTCTCCCTTTCCATTTCTGATCTTGTTAATTAGGATACTGCCTCTGTGCGCTCTAGTTAGCCTGACTAAGGGTTTATCTATTTTGTTGATTTTCTCAGAGAACCAGCTCCTGGTTTGGTTGATTCTTTGTATAGTTCTTTTTGTTTCTATTTGGTTGATTTCAGCCCTGAGTTTGATTATTTCCTGCTGTCTACTCCTCTTGGGTGAATTTGTTTCTTTTTGTTCTAGAGCTTTCAGATGTGCTGTCATGCTAGTATATACTCTCTCCAGTTTCTTTTTGAAGGCACTCAGAGCTATGAGTTTTCCTTTTAGGACTCATTCATTGTGTCCCATAAGTTTGGATATATTGTGGCTTCATTTTCATTAAACTCTAGAAAGTCTTTAATTTCTTTCTTTATTTCTTCCTTGCCCAAGTTATCATTGAGTAGAGTGTTGTTCAGCGTCCATGTGTATGTGGGGTTTCTATTGTTTATGTTTTTATTCAGAAGCAGCCTTAGTCTATGGTGATCTGATAGGATGCATGGAATTATTTGAATCTTCTTGTATCTGATGAGGCCTGTTTTGTGACTGATTACATGGTCAGTTTTGGAGAAGGTACCATGAGATACAGAGAAGAAGGTATATCCTTTTGTTTTAGGATGAAATGTTCTATAGATATCTGTTAAATCCATTTGTTTTGTAACTTCTGTTAGTTTCATTGTGTCTTGGTTTAGTTTCTGTTTCCATGATCTATCCATTGGAGAGAGTGGGGTGTTGAAATCTCCCACTACTATTTTGTGAGTTGCAATGTGTGCTTTGAGCTTTAGTAAAGTTCCTTTTATGAATGTGGATGCCCTTGCATTTGGAACATAGAGGTTCAGAATTAAGAGTTCATCTTGGTAGATCTTGATGAGTATGAAATGTCCTTCCTTATCTTTTTTTGATCACGTTAGGTTGAAAGTCTAACTTATTCAATATTAGAATGACTACTCCAACTTGTTTCTTGGGACCATTTGTTTGGAAAATTGCTTTCCAGCCTTTTACTCTGCAATACTGTCTGTCCTTGTCACTGAGGTAGGTTTTCTGTATGCAGCAAAATGTTGGGTCCTGTTTATGTAACCAGTCTGTTAGTCCATGTCTTTTTATTGGGGAATTGAGTCCATTGATACTAATAGATATTAAGGAAAGGTAATTGTTGTTTCCTGTTATTTTTGTTGTGAGAGTTGGAATTCTGTTCATGTGGCTGTCTTCTTTTAGTTTTGTTGAAAGATTACTTTATTGATTTTTCTAGGGTACAATTTCCCTCCTTGCGTGGAAGTTTTACATTTGCTGTCCTTTGATAGGCTGGATTTGTGGAAAGGTATTGTGTAAATTTGGTTTTGTCATGGAATATCTTGGTTTCTCCATCTATAGTAATTGAGAGTTTTGCTGGGTATAGTAGCCTGGGCTGGTATTTTTGTTCTCTTAGGGTCTGTTTGATATCTGCCCAAGATCTTTGGGCTTTCATAGTCTCTGTTGGGAAGTCTGGTGTAATTCTGATAGGTCTGCCTGTATATGTTACTTGACCTTATTCCCTTACTGCTTTTAATATTCTTTCTTTGTTCTGTACACTTGGTGTTTTGATTATTATGTGATGGGAGGAATTTATTTTCTGGTCCAAACTATTTGGAGTTCTGTAGACCTCTTGTATGTTCATGGGCATCTCTTTCTTTAGGTTAAGGAAGTTTTCATCTATAATTTTATTGAAGATATTTATTGGCTCTTTAAGTTGGAAATCTTTGCTGTCTTCTATACCTATTATCCTTAGGTTTGATCTCATTGTGTCCTGGATTTCCTGAGTGTTTTGGGTGAGGATCTTTTTGCATTTTGCATTTTTTGACTACTGTGTCATTGTTTTCTGAAGTATCTTCTGCACTTGAGATTCTCTCTTTTATCTCTTGTATTCTGTTGGTGAAGCTTGCATCTATGGCTCCTGACTTCTTTGGTACGTTTTCTATCTCCAGAGTTGTCTCCCTTTGTGATTTCTTAATTGTTTCTACTTCAATTTTTAGATCCTGGATAGTTTTGTTCAATTCCTTTACCTGTCAGTTTGTGTTTTCCTGTAATTCTTTAAGAGATTTTTGTGTTTCATCTTTAAAGGCTTCTACTTGTTTACTTGTATTCTCCTCTAATTCTTTAAGGGATTTTTGTGTTTCCTCTTTAAGGGCTTGTACCTGCTTGCCTGTGTTCTCCTGTACTTGTTTATTGGAGTTATTTATGTCCTTCCTAAAACCCTCTGTCAGCGTCATGAGATATGATTTTAAATCTGAATCTTGCTTTTCCAGTGTATTGGAGTATCCAGGACTTGCAGTGGTGGGAGTACTGGGTTCTGATGATGCCAAGTAGTCTTGGTTTCTGTTGGTAAGATTCTTGCATTTGCCTTTCGCCATCTGGTAATCTCTGGTGTTAGATGTTCTTGCTCTCTCTGGCTGGAGCTTGTTCCTCGTGTGGGTCTGTAAGCCTGTGTCAGCACTCCTGGAAGTTCAGCTCTCCTCTGGCAGGAAAGATGCACAGAGGGCTATGGAACAGCCCCACCTCCTGAGTACACATGGAGGCAGGAAGGATCAGATCCCAGCTGCTCTGCCACTTCTTCAGTCTATGCCTCCTGGCTGGTCCCGCCTTAGACAGTCACAGGAGAGAAAATGGCCTGCTTTTCTTCTTTTTAACCTCCTCTCTAAGCATGTTTTCCCTGACTGTTTACACTTTACTCTTTCTCTATAGCTTCCTTCCCTAACTTCCTCCTCCCTGTGTCTGCTTTGTCTGCTATGTGGATGACTTCCTGGGCTTTCTCCAAGCACCATGTCTTGGTTTTCCCTGACTGGTCTAAAGAAGTCTTAAAGCATCTTTCCTCACCTTGACAACTTTATCTAAGGCATCCATGGAATCAACAACCGTTTCTAATCACTCTGGGCTTGGCATTGGCAATATCTGTCATCTAAGAGGGTGTCAACTGCTGTTGCCACTGACACCTGTTAAATGTTGACAAATTGAAAGCTACTAGAGCACTGTGTCACTTAAAGAGATTTTTGTCTGGCCATAACTTCTGTCTGAGTAAAGCAAAAAAAAAAAAAAAATTGGTGACATAAGTAAAGAATATTCTAGAATTCCTCTGGATTCTCAAAGTATACCTACTTCCAGAGGGCTCAGATTACAACATTATTGGACAGTAACAAGTTTGCCTCTAATGATGGAAATGGAATAGCAGTGTTTACTAATATTTTCTCCTTTTTCCCTTAATTTATTTATTTATTCACTTTATATCCTAATCACAGCCCCCTCCTCCTTTCCTACCAGTACTACCCTCCCAGCCCTTTCTCCCATTCCTTGTTCACCCTAGGTACCAACCCACTCTGGTACATCAAGTCTCATTAGGACTAAGTACATCCTCTCCCACTGAGGACAGACAAGGCAGTCCAGCTAGGGGAAAGGGATACAAACCAGGCAACAGAATCAGAGACATCCCCCCAGTCTAATTGTTGGGGACCCACAGGAAGACCAAACTGCACATCTGCTACATATGTATAGGGGGCCTAGGTTCAGTCCATGCATACTCTTTGGTTGGTAGTTAAGTATCTGGGAGCTTCCATGGGCCCAGGTTAGTTGGCTCTGTAGGTCTTCTTTATAGGTCCTTGAACATTCAAGCTCCCTCTAACCTTCCACTGACCTATCCACAAGACTCCCTGAGAACTGCCTAATGTTTGGCTGTGGGTCTCTGCATCTGTTTCCATCAGCTGGATGAAGCCATCCAGAAGACACTTGTGCTAGGCTCTTGTTTGCAAGCATAGTGGAGTATCATTAATAGTAGCAGGGATTGGCCCACTCTCATGGAATGGGTCTCAATTTGGGCCAGTCCTTTTTGGCCATTCCCTCAATCCCTGCTCCATCATTATGCCTGCACATCTTATAGACAGGACAAATTTTGGATTGAAGGTTTTTGGGTAGGTTTATATCCCCCTCCCTCTACTGGAAGCCCTGCCTATAGCTACTAATATTTTAAAGGTAAACTCTCACTATTCTTCTCAGACTAGTTTTGAACTCATGACCTTCCTGCCATCATCTCCCAAGGCCTGGAATTACAAGCATGGGCCATCAACTTGTAATAACTGGCTATGCCATTCTATTAGCAAAAAAATAAGTTTCAAGACACAATTTCTGTAATTAAATATTATATTCTTATATATTTAACATACAAGTAAATAATTTCCTCCAAGTATGAAATATGTTCATTTTACTTACTTCTGTGTTGTGGTTTTAGGCCACAACCGTGTTCCCCTGGCGTCAACATGAAGAATTTTCATGCCAGGCCACAAGATGTCAGCCTATTCTCAGTTAGCTCTGAGGTTTCTGGCTGATGGAGCAGGTTTGGTTTTGTTTCATTTTGTTGTTATTGCTTACTTGTTTATTTTTCTTTTATTTTACTTATTTTTGCACAAAGAATTATGAAGACCAAAAGATCATTGTGATCACATACAGATCATATACAGAACCAGCAGAAACTGCATCACAGGATATTTGGAGCGCTGCTGACAGCTAGCTGCAGGGGATAATCAATACAGTAAAGCAAACCAGCTCCCCCCTAGGAAGAGCCGTGCCACCACAAGAAACTCTGCTTCCAAATAGAGTTTGCAAACATCTTTACCATTATCCTTGTACACGCTCTCTCCTCTTTCCTTTTCCAGTACTCTTTGGTTAGTCTCTGGACAGATGAGCAAACTCTGTATCTTGGAGATGTGTTTCTGAGAATGAACTTCTGATTTCCCTTTTAGCAGCAACCCTGTCTTCATGAGCAATTCTCTTTTTTTTGTTTTTTTAGTTTTTCTTGTTTTTGTTTTTTAATCTTGGTATTACTTTTTTATTAGATATTTTCTTTATTTACAGGTCATATGATATCTCCTTTCCCAGTTTCACCTCTGAAAAAGAGAAAAAGAAAAAGAAAAAAAAAAAACCCTGTTCCCTCTCCCCTCCCCCTGCTCAACAACCCACCCTCTCTCACTTCCTGGCCCTGGCATTCCCCTACACTGGAGCATAGAATCTTCACAGGGCCAAGGGCCTCTCCGCCCACTGATGACTGATTAGGTCATCCTCTGATATACATATGCAGCTGGAGCCATGAATCCCACCATGTGTATGTACTCTTTGGTTGGTGGTTTAGTCCCTGGAAGCTCTGAGGGTACTAGTTAGTTCATATTGTTGTTCATCCTAAGGAGCTGCAAACCCTTCAGATGAGCAATTCTCTTAGACACTGCTGTTAGTTGGCATTGTAGGTGAGAGGACATGTTTTTGATGAACACTTACTTCACCACACTCCTATAAACATTCCATTTGTGGTCTTCTTTTGTAATCAGGTCTTATTTTATAACTGGGGAAGTGAGGAGGACATAGGGATGGTAAATGCTTTCTCTTAGCAATGCCAAGGTACGGCCTGTCACCTGCAGCTTGCAGATTTGTTTAGCAGATGGGCCTTTAACTTTAAAATTGTTTAATAGCTTTCAAATTTTACATTGTCAGCTAATAAAGAGAATGTAACTTATGATCTTTGTATGGTAGAAACAACAAAATGTGAACATGTTAGAAAATTTCATTTCCTCTAATTTCTATAAGACAGTGAAGCGGTAATACTGTTGCTTGATAAAGGAGAAAACATTGAACTCAGAAAGAACTCCAGTATCTTTCTTCTAAAATAACTTGCTTATGATTGGTAAGTAAAACAGAAACAGATCCCTGTGCTTATCAGGTCCCACTTCCTAGTTTTAAATAATCTCTGTGCAAATCTATATGAACAAAACCAACTTTGAGAACTATAAATCTCTTCAGATAGGAGACCACTGCAGGCTGTCCTGCCAGTTTTTCTCTACCATTTGGAGCTTCCGTGTGCCTGCCTGGTGAATAGAACTGAAGAACCAGAATTATAAATAGAGACAGGTAAACAGGAGATACAGACAGTGAGCAGGCAGGAGAAGGTTGGACGGTATTTCTAGGTATAGGATTGAACCAATAGCACAAGTCCAAGATGAATGGTCCCCTCTCCCATTTGCCCTTTTGTGCTGTGATTGTTTTAATGGAAGACAGTAAACAATTACTCATTATTTTTCATGTCTTTTCTCACTCTCTACTCAGTCCTAGAAAAGATCTCAGCATTCTCTCTACCTAACTGAACTTGCCATATCATTTTTATATGAAACATCTTCTAATATCCCCTATAACCTTGTAATGAAATCCACAAATCCTAACTAAAATATCCAATATTTAAAATTAACAGTAGCTAGAGATGTGCTTTTCATTGCATAAAAACTTCAGTGACATGGACCATGCATTCCCTGTTTTTCCAGCTTGTGTCTACATGTATCTTTGATTACCTTTCTTTATTGCCTTTTCAGTCTATCTTTAGCCCAAACTACCACATGTTCTCCCTTTGTCCCCACCATTCCCCTTCAATTTATACACCCCTTATCCATTTCTTATTAATTCAAAGCTAGTCACTACTATTTCTCTAATTATTCTTTCTTTCCACTCATCCCACAGAAACTAGCATATGATTGTGTAAAGTATTATTAGGGCCCATATAGTTACTAAAATGATTATTGCTTAAAAGCAATTTTCAATGTAATTATAATTGTTTCTTCATAGTGTGCTTAGGACTTGATAGTGATCACTTTTAAAGATAGCAATCTAGTCATGCAGGGATACTGGGTGTGGTGGTTTGAGTATATGTAGACTGATATGTTTGAAAGCCTGGCCCATAGGGAGTGGCACTAATAGGAGATGTGCCTTGTTAGTGTAAAGTGTGGTCTTGTTGAAGGAAGTGTGTCACTGTGGAGGCAGGCTTTGAGGTGATAATATTCTCAAGCTATGACCAGTGTGATACACAGTCTTCTGTTCCCTGTGGATCAAGACAGAACTCTCAGCTCCTTCAGCATCATGTTTGACTGCACACTGATGATATTGGACCAAACTTCTTAAACAGTAAGCCAAGCCATCTCCAAGTAAATGTTTTGCTTTATAAGAGTTGCTGTGCTTATGGTATCTCTTCTCAGCAGGGAAACCCTAACTAAGACACTGCAGATCAAGCACAGTACCCAGAGCACTAATTAAGGAAAATGACACCTTGCCCCTAATGCATCATAGTCCTTTTTGAACACTGAAAACAGTTCCACTGAAAAGAAATTAAGCTGACCTCAATGAAAATCCAACCAATAATCACTACAAGTCTCAATGCAAAAAGAAGAAAAACAAAGATAGCAAGACATCTCTACAAACTGCTAGTTCCAAAATAATGGTCCTACTGAGAATGAATCAGATGAAATTCCAAAAATAAAAAATAACAAAAGTTCAAAAATATTCAAAGGAAAAATGACATGAATAAACTCATAAATTTGAAGAAAATGGTTAATAAGAAAATCATCTGAGGGAAATAAAAAGTCAAAGTAGAATATGAAAATGGAATTCAATAAAGATAGAAATGCTGAAGAAAATATCAATCTACGGTGCTGGAATTGAAGATTTCAATGTTAAATCAAAAGTTCAGTGGAAGTGTTCACCAAAAAAAGGACAACAGGAGAACAGAATATTTGGACTTAAAGACATAGTAGAGGAATGAGAACTCAGGAGAGTGTCAGAGTGGTATGAAAAGAACAAACATGTGAATCATGAACACAGAAGAATTTCACGCTGAAAGAATGGAAAACATTTTCAATAAAATTGCAGGAAAAATTCCAAACCTAAAGAGAGAAGTATTCTAAGAGACGTTTAGAGTACCCATAAGCTAAGAGAAGAAAATCATTGTGATTTTCAGCAAAATATTACATTCAGCAAAATAATTCTTCATCGTTAAGAAAAGAAACCATGTCTATGATGAAAAAAACAAAGACTAAAAGAATTTATAACTAAACCATCTCTAAGGAAGACTCTTAGAAGGCTTGTAGAGATACATAAATGAATGAAGCTATAGGGAAAACCCATATAGAATAGCTCTAAGAAAATGTAGAATATGAAAATACTAAACACTACAAATCAACAAAATAACAATAATTAATATGTACTTAAGTATGTTTTGAATATTAATGGTCTTAGTTCCCAAACCAAAAGACACTGGCTATCAGATAGCACTAGAGACAAAATGCATGGATTTATCATCTCCAAGAAACACATCTCACCATCAATAACAGATTTTACATAAGGGTGAAAGATGGAAATTGTTATTCCAAGAAAGAGACCTAGGAAAAATGAGCAGGTGTTGTTGATCAAATATTTGATGAAATAGACTTTGGGCCAAAACTAGTTAGAGGGATTAAATTTCCTGATTAACACAAATCAAAAGACATTGCATTATAAACATATATGCACAAAAATGTATACACCCATTTTCAAAAACACAAGCATTCCTAATGTAAACATTAACCACTGCACAGTAATAGTAGGCAATTTCAAAACTATAGTCTCATCATAAAAACCCTCCATGAAAACTAAACAAAGAAGCATCTGTATTAAGTGACATCAAAGAAATCAATAGAACATTTTATCTACATGTAACAGAATGCACATTTTTTCTCAGCAGCCATTAAAGTTTTCTCTAAAATAGATCATCCAGTGGAACACAAAATAAGTTTAACAAATATAAGAAAATAGGAATAATTGCTTGTACTATATCTGAGCATAGTGGCATAAAGCTAAAACTAAGCAAGAGAAACTATTAGATATATACAAGACACTGAAGATTAACAGACACTTCCCAATCAGAGCAGCTCAGAAGCAGAGGCTCCTGATTGAAATGGTTTCCTGTCCTGCACCATTATTAAACCTCTGCTGTATTCTGAACCATTGATTCTCTTCCTGTGTACGGAAGAGTGGACTTAGGTGCTTCCTTCTGTCATTTTGCCTTGTTCCCTTCATTTCACTATCTGATTCTTCCATGCTCTCCAAGCTCCAAAGGGAAGGCTATTTAGCAGAGATCTGGCATGACGTGTTCTTTCTCACATGTTGCCTGCTGTAACAAAGAACAAAACAAATCTTCCAACTCAACATTTTTATGTATTTTTCCTGAAAAAAAAAATCACAAGGCAATGTAGAGGACAGTATCTTTGAATCCTTTTCTCATTGTGATTCCTCCATTACATGGGTAGTCAGCTCCACCACTATTGTGTTTCTTATTATGAAAAGCCATTATTGTTATATTATAACTGTAGACATGGCCTGCTTACACTCCATTCCATACTTGCTACCTTCAGGGACAGTACCATTTTCTCTATTGTCACTTTGGAGGACATTCCTAGAATCATATAACAGATCTCCTTAATCTAGATGTCATACCATACCACACTACCTAGAGGAATATGGCTACCCAAAGATTCTCTTTGAGGGAATCTCCATTTTCAGACAGCTCAGAATTTATTGCAGGTCTTACATCAAATGGAGGGAGCATGCATCTGGCACTACTGGAAGGATGCATACCACATGGGAAAGGTTGCTTTACTGGGATTGTCTCCATGACTATTTATATGACCAAGCAGGTCAGTCTTTGTTAGATGCTATAACATTCATAATAAAGTACATGCAACTGCTCCTCCACTACTCATGGCTTGGATCTTTTGGTCTCTGTTCAGGCAGCAATTCTGCTATGTGGTTACTTCTGGAGAGACATGAGCAAATGAACTAATGCAAAGATTCACTAAGGAAACATTAATATTTATCCCATTATTCCCTAGATATAATCAGAGAAAGATTTTTGGTTTGATTTGGTTCGGTTAGTTGGTTTTGGTTTAGTTTGGTTTGGTTTGTTTGTTTTAGCAGCTGTGGCAGGGGATTCTCTTTCTCTCTCTCTCTCTCTCTCTCTCTCTCTCTCTCTCTCTCTCTCTCTCTCTCTCTCTCTCTCTCTCTCTCTCATAAAAATAGATTCTTCTCTCATTCAATAAGTCCTAACCACATTTTCCCCTCTCTCCAACTCCCTACTCCACCCTCCCTCCCATCTACCCCAGACATACTCTTCCTTCATTTCCACTACAGAAAGGACCAGGCCTTCAAGATAGAAGAACCAAACAGGACAAAACAATATATGGTAAGACAAGGCAAAAGCTCTCATAGCAAGGCTGGACAGGTCAATGCAATAGGAGTTAATGAGTCCCAAGAGCATGCAAAAGAGTCAGAGATACATCTACTGCCACTTGTAGGAGTCCCACAAAAACACCAGGATTACAGCCATAATATAATATAAACACCAGGTTCTCAGAGAAGCATTTTTTTAGTGTGTGTGTGTGTGTGTGTGTGTGTGTGTGTGCATGCGTGTGTGTGTGTGTAAGTGCATGCATGTGTGTGCACAAGTACCATAACATGTATGTAGATGTCAAGAAAAAAATTGTTGTAGTCAATTCTCTGTTTGTACCACATGGACCTAGGGATCAATTCCGTTGGCAGGCTTGGTGGCCAGCACCTCCATCCACTGAGCCTCTAGTACTATTACTCAATGATTCTGTATTGTTCACAATTGTTCTGCATTATTTTTCTCAACCTTCTCTCTCACTATTCTTCCATGTTTCTTTATATGTAACTTAGAGCACTAGAGTTAACAGTTATCATACCAATACAGTGTCTCATCCTATAAATACAATGCAAACTTGAGTTTTATCTAGGCATTTTTTGTTACCTTTTGCTTATTGTTTGGATTTTGTGGCTATTTTTTTTCTACAAACAATGCAATGAAAACATGAAGCACATGGCTTTCGGATTTGGTGTGGCTGGTGACATATGATAGATTCTCAAAAGCAAGATCACTGGGACAAAGGACTCAAGTATTTTTATTTTGTCAAATGTTCTATCTCTTCTATATAGCTAGTATGAGCTTTAAAAGATTAAAATCTATCATCTAATGCTTGTCAGAATCCCCAAATACTTGGACCAGCCTGGAGCCCAGACTCAGGAAATATGAATTACTACACTGAAGACCTTAGGTGCTTTTCATTTTGTCTGTCAAGATAACCTAATATCAAATCAACCAGAAAACATTTTTCTTTTATATTTGCTTTCAAAATCCTCCTTCATCTTCTAGATAACTTTCTTTTATTAGAAAAAAAATAGTATTACTTAAAACTTACTCTTCCTGATTTGAAAAGCTCTGTTTGCTATAGTCTTGATTTCTGTTTGAGTTTGTTTCTTATTATATTAACACATGTTGTTTTTAACAATTTCATACATTCTAATTACTGTCTCCCAACCCCTTACTTCTCTCCCAGGTCTGCCAGTCTGATTCCTTCCATACAAATCTCTGCAACATTCATTTGGTTTTTATTTTGTCCAGTGTCCAATGGGGTTTTACTAGGAACTGCCTGTATAATCCTGGGTTTGGAGCTAATTATCAGAGATTTGTGGGCTCACTAGTATGTATAAAACTGGATGCCATCTCTCTATATTAGCTGCAAATAGATCAGCAGAAAGTGGAAGACTACAAGCCTCTTCTTAATCACATATAACTTTTAATGGGACCTGATTTGTGTGGAAACAATGCCAGTTGTCACAAGTACTCTTGAATTAAGGATCACTATGACTGTGCTGTGCCTGAAAAATGGCAGTTTTGAAGTCCTTCTTTGTATCCTTTTGCTCTTCAATTTCAATCCCCTCTTCTGAAAGGTTCTTAGAGCACTTAAAGGAAGTGTAATAAACTTTCTTTTTCAGCCATGTGTTTTTTCTATGTTTATGGTACTATGCATAAACTCTCTCTTGTAGAACAGGCCTCAAATTAAAGAAGGCAGTAGTTGGTTACCCCTATAATATAAATGCCATTATCACACAAAATATGTGTATCTTTACTGCCATGTTTATATATATATATATATATATATATATATAATTCATAGAATTCACAGATGAGTATGACCCTTGACACCTTTATTGCCAACCCCCTGAAACCTTTGTAGCACATCCAACAGTAGCTATGAGGGAAATTCATTTAAATCTAGATTTCTCTAGATATGGTATCCAAGGCATATGGCATCTTCAGCAATGGGGTAGTGTCAACAGATTCCAGTAATTGAGTAATCAGGATAAATAAAGGTACTTTATTTTTTTAGGGGCTTCTGGGATCTCTCTGGCAACAACTTCTATGGAGGTGCCCCACACCTTGCACTAGGTTTTTTGTTTAGTGAATCCAGAAACAGATGGAAAACTGTTAAGTGCTTTACTAACAGAAATTATTTTCTAGAACAGTGTTTGTGAAGATCTGAAAAATTTATAACCTTTATACTTTTCTAATTAAACATAAAGTAGTTCATCCAACTTGGAGAACAATCTGGCAGTTCATTCCCACATAGATTTATGCAAGTTCCTTCTATAACATTATGTTATTATGCTCAGCCATGGCAACTGCAGACTAAACCCATGTCATGCTCATTTAATCCACTCAGTTACGATTCTGAAGCTGAAATCCTCCTTTAATTTCCTATACTCTGACATATGCCCTAATTGACAAATCCATGATGTGCAAAACTATTTGAAAAAAAAAGAAACTCTAAAGCCAAGTAAGATTAAGTTTGCTATTTTGGATACATTGATGACTCATTATTTTATCATTAGCAGTTCCTACTGGTAGAGACTAAGTAATAAAATACAGACAATGTGTTCAGCATCAAAATTCTGTCGTAACTACAAGCAAATATTTTGACCCTTACAATGTCTTTGAGCACATGCAGTTATTTTCTCTCTCAACTAGCCAAATTTTGATCTCACATTTGTCTTTACAACAGAGGAGGTCTTCAGCAGCAGTCTAAGGAAGACGTGACTTTGCAGTTCTGTGAAATCACCTTGCTGGCTCATCCTGTGTGCTTATGCCAGCAGATAAAGAGCATCCCCAATGAAATCTGCAGAGGTACCCACCAAGAATTCTAATTCCTTCAGTCTACACTAAACACTGTATTCTTAGCATAAGTGCTGGCTTCTGACACAAGAACTTCATTCTCGACAAGCTACGGCATTGTCAAAGAAACCTGTCACAAGCATCTAGCCATCCAGTTCCACAGCTAGAGTAGTATAAATCACACTATCAGAAGGACAGTGTCTCACGCTTACATCCCACAGATTTGCAGAAAAGTCCTTGGATTCTGAACAGAGAAGTCTGTATCTTTGTACTAAAGTATATAAAATGCCCTTATTGCATTATGATGAAGTCTCATGAGGATGTCTCAAAGATTTCATGCTTCATTCTCAAAATAAGTTTCACATAAACCTTCTACTATATCTGAGTTATTGTCTGATTTATGTGATGAGATACCATGATCAAGAAGCTTGTAGAAGAGTTACAGTTTCAGAGGGTGAGTCCATGACTATCATGCTGGGGAACATGGCAGCGAGCAGGTAGGCATAGGCTAGAGCAATAGCTGAGAGTTTACATCCTTATCCACAAGTAGGAGACAGGGAACAACATGTTACTGCTGCCAATTTTGGCTGCTTGCTTATGAGGAGGCAGAGAGAAGGATGAGGAAGACTGGGAAAGGTCTTAGCCTTTTAAAACCTCAAAACCTGTTCCCAGCAACACACTTCTTCCAACAAGGCCACAACTCCTATTCTTTTCCAAACAGTTCTACCAACAGGTGACCAAGTATTCAAATATAGGGTCCCAAAACACTCAGAGGAAGCTCCACTTCCAGGTGCTCTAACATGCCCAGGATCAGAGGTGAGGAGGACACAACATCTGTGCCAACACCAGGAGTAACTGGGACCAATGGGACCAGGCACACAGGAACTCTGCCAGCCCAGTGACTCAGGTTCTTTCCAGTCTCTCTGGGCTGGTATCCTGACAGACTTTGGGCACAAGCTCCTCAGCCAGTCCCACAACACACAGAGGAAGCCCCACTCATAGGTTCTCTAACAAGCCCAGGATCACAGGATCCTAGAATCACAGGATCACAGAGTCAGTTTGACTCTGAGGAGTTCTGACGAAAACAGGATCACAGGAAGGACAGGCTCCAGTCAGATTTAGCAAGGGCAGGTAGCACTAGAGATAACCAGATGGCAGGAAGCAAGTGTAAGAATATAAGCAACACAAACCAAGGTTACTTGGCATCATCAGAACTCAATTCTCCCACCATAGCAAGTCCTGGACACATCATCACACTGGAAAAGCAAGATTCAGATATAAAATCACTTCTCATGATGATGATACAGGACTTTAAGACAGACATAAATAGCACCCTCAAAGAAATATAGGAGAACAC
>JADRCC010565262.1:0-30189 GCA_019843855.1 Hylomyscus alleni
GCATTTATCAAGACACAGCCTTTGTCAATACAGCTCATTCAAATTGAGCTTTCTAAAGGGTTCTTTGTACAGTAGTGCCACTCGCAGCAGAAGAATGTCATGTCAAAAGCTGGAGGCTTCATTTGATTTGAATAAATGTTTTATATATACGTAATAGATAAATGCTGTATATAATGTATTATACAGAGAATCTAGCCTTGAGCACTTGATTAGCATTAAGTAAAGATGTCTCCCAAGGCTTAGAAATAGCCCTGAAGTCTTTTCTTTCTCTTTTAATTAGAATATAAAAGGTAGATGCTATTCTGCTCCCTTCTAATTTGATCTGAATGAGAATTTTCTTTTCTTTTCATGAGCAGGATAATCTTCATATTTTCATTCTTTCCTGAATGTGATTTGCCTAAAATCTGGCGAACAGGGACTATCCTCCTCTACTTTTCTTTGTGCTCAGAGCAAATTCCTTGGGCTCATTGTTTGAGCTAACTGTGTCTGGTGAGACATGTTTAGAAAATCAAAGTGTTGACTATTGACTGGAAAGAGACTAGCAATGCTGACTTTCCATTTGTTCCCAATGCGAATGTATTTGAGTCCACATATTATCCGACCCTTGCAGCCTTGCGTTCATCTGTCAGTGTGCTTGTTACAAAAACTTGCATCTCTCATAGGTCTAACTGGAATTTGGTTCCATACCTTTTATGGATATCATACTCTATTTTGGGGGGGATTTAATGGCAGTTTCATTGATTATCAAAACTTATCCATATGTCACGATGAACAGACCGATAAACTTCCAAGTAAGTGGCTGAACATTTTTAAATGATATAATCAATGCAGCAATTTCAACTGCAGCTATTAACATTTAAAATAGGTATGTTTTTCTCCTTATCTTTAAATATCTACTAATTATGTCTAGCTGTGATTCCTGGCCAAAACAAAAATATACATGTATTTTAGAAGCAAAATTTCATTGTTGTTCCTTGAAGAAAAGCCCTTTAAAGTCATGCTTTGCCATTTTATCATAACTGCAACAAATATCAAAATTATACCTCAACTAGATAGCTCAGCTGTGTTGACTAATCACAGTCCAGCTACCTTTTCACTGTCAATAGACAGACCAGCAAAGTTTACATTGAAAATGGTGTTGTTCTGAATGATTGTAGTACAGACTACAGTCTTAGCTTGTGGAGGACTGAGACAGGAGGCTTGTCACAAGTTTGAAGTTAGCCAGGGATACATAGATTGTCTTAAAAATATTGCTACAAAAATATTTCCAACATTTAAAAATACCAATGTCATGCTCTATGGCAGATTTTTAAAAAACAGTAAATATTTCTTGATGAAATAAAACTTCCATTTCTCAGGACTCCAGTGGTCTGGAAATCAAACCCAGGCATCAGCCATAATGATATCTCCAGCAGAAGACTTCCTTCCTTCAAAACTGAGGCCCAAGGAGTCTCATTATATGAGAGAACCTGACATAAACTCTCCCTTCAAAGACATTTTCATACAGATTACTTTCATGTTAAAACATCTTCCACACAGAGACACTGATCACTTAGAAACAGTAAGAGAGCTTTGTCACCAGAATTCATGTGATTTTGTATTTCCAAAGTGTCCGGGACAAAATGACTATGGACATTAAGTATCTCCAGACATCTGTGAAAGAGTTTACCTTCATGCTGAGAAATATCACTGCTTATGCACAACAGACTAGTAGATGGCTAATATTAATTTCTAACAGGTCACGATGGTTGCAATGGCTATCATCTTTTGATATTGTTTGGCGTGGACACCATCTCATTTACTGAGTGTTTTTTAACATAGAGCTCATTGGAAATAGTATCAGTTTTGATTTCATGGTACCCATTCTGAAACAGTTTTATTACAGTCTTGACCAGCAAAAGTAATTGTCTAAAAGAATGTTCTAAGGAATTTGAGCAATTCACTGTAAAATCAAATAAATTAATAGCTAAACACACTAGGAAATACTCCCATTGGAGAGAAATGTCAAAAACAAGATGGGGAGAACAAACTTAGAAATGTATTAGGACCTCAAGGACAAACTCACACCATAAGAAATTGTTGTAGTTAATATTAATTGGTGGCTTCTACCCCACCTTTGATCATATAGTTCCCCCCAAAAAAGATACAAACTCTTCATACTGATAATGTCTTAATAGCTTATTAAGCTTAATAGCTTAATTAATAGAACTGGGCAGATGTCAACTCTCTAAGCTATTTTGTCCACTTCCCTGTCAATAACCAACCCTCAGATATGCCTTGCCATATTCTGTCTGGACCACTCCTACTCCAACTGGCTGTCTCTATAGTCATGCTTTTACAATCCACATACTTCATGACATCTCCTCTCCTCCTCCCTCTCTCTCCCTCCTAGGAGTCCTGACTCAGACCCTAAGCCATGGAACCAGAGCCCCACCTACCTGTCTTCTGCCTAGCTATGGATTGTAGGCATCTTTATTTAACCCTTTGTTTAAAATTAAGAAGAAAGGTTACTTAACATCACTTGGTATCTGTGAGGATTTATTCATCCCTGGGAGCAACCAGACCTTGGAGCCAATATTTAACATTACAATACGTAGCAACAGAACAAACCTCAACAAAAAAATAATATATGTATACAAAAGGAAAGTAAGCGTATAAGGAGAAGGAAAGACATGATAAAGCACATGGAAAGAAAGATTACTGATGCTAGTAGATTGATGGTCCCTACAACAGAAGCATCTACAGGGGAGAAAGTGGAACAGCTTGAAGCAGTTTCCTTTTGAGGAAGGTGATGATGAGAAGGCACTGACATTTTGATAGCAAAGAGAACCCTTTTTAGTACCACACAGAAACCACTTTTTAAAAAAAAGAGGTTATTTTGACTCATGTTTCAGTGGGGAAAGCAGGTAGGAAGGAGCATGTGAATGGGGTACAAGTAAGTACCTGTTTGCTTTACAGCTAAGTACCACGAAAGAAAGCAGCTGGTACTAGAAGGAAATGCCAGCTACAAGACCAGTCCCTAAAGGCTCACCTCCACCACCTAAGTCACATGTCCAAACAGGTTCCAAAAAAAAAAAAAAAATTACAAACCTCCTCAAACAGGCTATAAGCTGGGGACCAAGTAAATGTTCAAGTGTGTGAGGTTGTTAAGAGACATTTCATATTTAAAACGTAAGAAAAATTGTATAGAAACCGTAGAGAACTGTGAGAGCAGAGGAGAGGGGTAGGTGACACCCATAGTGTTAGTATACAGTGAAAGATGGCTTCAGGCAGAGAAGTAAGAGGCTCAGAGATCCACTCAACCTTGGTCTCAGCACCACACAGAATATGGTCTGCTGAGGAGGAATTCCTGGAGTCCAGAAAACATCCCGGCTCTGTGGCAATCCTTTTCCTGGTGTGTATTCATAGCTACTGCCGGGGCATCATTTTGATGGGGTCCTATCCAGATCTATGATGGAGGGGCAGGTAAGTCTCTGAGAACTCCTAGGAAAGGAGCTGAGCTGATCCATGGAGTGCTGGCCTGGAGAGATGGCTCGGCTGTGGAGGAAAGATGCTAGGTCAGAGCGACCATGTGATGGCAAACTGACGGGGAGTCACGGACTGGAGGGTGGGAACTGCATCCTGTGTGGAGCCATTAGATAAGATAACCACCTCCAGGAAGGGCAAATGATGGCTGGGTAGAATAAGTCAGCCATGGAAAGTGAGACTCGGAGGCTTGCAAGGCAAATGTTCTGCCTTGAGGCAAATGCGTGCCTCAGGGCGTATCTTACGAGTATCATTAGAATGATGGTCCTCTTTGACCCTGGTTTAGCTCGAGTTTTGTAAACTATCTCAGTCACTTCCATACTGGAGTGACTCAGCACGACCTGCTTAAGCCTGCCTTTGCCTAGCTCCTGCTGACATAGAGTAACTGTTGGTTCTGTCAGTCACCCTATACCCTTCCCCTACATCATCTCACTTCAGCAGAAAACTCTGCCTCCTCTCTCAGCCCTTTATAAAGAGAAGACTGATACAATAAAACGAGTTTCTGCCTTGACTGATACAATAAAACGAGTTTCTGCCTTGACAGACTCCAGGGTGGTTATTCTCTGGAGGCAGGAGATCTGAGCATTGACACTCACCATCTCACTCAGCCCCAAGAGTCTCGGCTGGACCAGGTTCTCTCCCTCTCCCTGGTTCTGCCGGCAGAGATCCCAGCACAGGTATGCTCTATCTGCTCCAGCTAAGCATAAAAGCAGACAATAACTACAGCAGGCTCTGCTCCAAACCATGCCCTCTAGTTGCTGACCAGAGAAGAAAAAGGAGACTCCTGCCCACAGACAGCCGATGCGTGGTACAGGACTGATGCACCTAGTAGAGAGAGGCGCCCAGTATAGACTGACCTCAGAACGCAAAGCTGTATTGTTTCTAAAAATAAATATTTTTCTCTTTTTCTATTATTGAAAAATATTTTCATACAATATATTGGATACAGTTTCTCCTCCCCCAATTTCTCCAAAATTCTTCCCACCTCCTCTCCCATCCAAATTCACATCCTGTCTCTCCTTAGAATACAGACAGGTATCTAAAGAATAATAATAAAATTAAACAATATAAAGCAAAAATAAACAAACTGGGATAGCACAAAACAAACAAATAGAAGAAAAAGGACAAGGAAAAAAGCACAAGAAACACATAGACACAGAACCATACAATCACACCCATACACACACACACACACACACACACACAAATCATCACCATCATCATCATTATCATCATCATCATTATCATCATCACACAAAATTGAAACTCATAATATATAAGCAAAAGACTTGCAAGGTTTTTAAAAATATAAGGAATCCCGACAAAACACTATGAAACAACCTGCAGAATTGCCCCAGAATCTATTTTGTGTTGGTCATCCACTGCTAGGCATGAGACCTGCATTTGAGATGGTTTGTATTCCCAGTGAGATAACGTAGAGAAAACTAATTTTTCATTTGTAAGTGCTATTCAATGGAGATTAGTTTCTGGGTTAGGGAAAGGTGGCATGTGTTCACGCTTTGCAGGGACTCTGTCTGTCATGGACCCATGCAGGGAAATGTGCACAATGTTACAATTCCTTGTAGTCCATATGTATGCTGTATCTGTTTTCGTTGGGAAAACCTTGTTTTCTTGGTGTCCTCCATCCTCTCTGGCTCTTAGAATCTTTCTGCCTCTCTTTTTGCAAGGTTCCCTGAATTTGAAGGGGAAGTATTTGATGAATATATCCCACTTAGGGCTGAGTATTCCAATCTCACAATCTCTGCATAATGTCTGGCTGTGGGTCTCTGTATTTGTTCCCATCTGCTGTAGGAGGAAGCTTCTCTGATCATAGCTGAGCAAGGCACTGATCTATGAGAATAGAAGAATTTCATTAGTAGTCATTTTATTACTACCTTTTTTTTTTTTTTAAAGAACAGTAGTATCTGATTTTCTCTTAGGTCTCTGTCCTATCTGGTTTCAGGTTCTCGGCTACCCAAACATTATTAGAGGTGGGCTTCATCATGTGGACCTAGCCTTAAATCCAGTAAGATAGTACTTGGTTACTGCTGCAAGTTTTGTTCCAGTATTGCACTAGTACATCGTACAGTCAGGTCACCACTGTAGATCAAAGGTTTTATAGCTGGGTTGTATGTTTACCTTTTTCCTGTGATTGCATGCAGGGTACCTTCTAGTACCATGAACACTAGTCAGGATGAAGGCTCTTGGTAGGTGCCAGCTCATCTCTGTATTCAGTGAGTTATGTCTTATTATCAGTTTGTGGAAAGCAGCCTGTAGTCTAGGCAATAGCCTGAGTTGTTTGGTTGTTCCCATGTGGTCCCTTTGGCCAACAACTCTATTAGGCGTGACCTATTCCTAGTATTGGAAGCTTCATTTGGTGATAAGAAATGTCTAGTTAGGGCTCCATTCCCCACATTATTTGAGAATTTCCTTTTGATTACCTTCATACATGTATTTTAGGAAAACTCTACTGTATTAGGTTTTCATACTACCCTTCAAATACCCCTTAGTTCTAGCTGTCTTTCCTCCAAATCCCTCCCTTGTCTTTCTCTTCCACCCATAACTATTCTATTGCACCATCCTCGGAAGATCTACCTGTCTCTAGCTTGTTACTCTATACCTAATCTCTATGGTTACATGAAGTGTATCCTGTTTATTGAAGATTTAACAGCTAACACTTACATCTAAGCAAAGACATGTTATATTTTTCTTTCTGGTTCTGGGTTACCTCATTCAGATTGATTTTTTTTTCTAGCTTCATCCATTTCCCTTTGAATTTCATGATTTTTTTAAACAGTTGAGTAATATTCCTGTGTAATGTGCCATATTTTCTTTATCTATTCATCCACTGACAGACAATTGGGTTCTTTTAAATTTCTAGCTTATGAAGAGAGCAGCAATGAATACGGTTGAAGAAATGCTTCTATAGCAGAGTGAAGCATCCTTCAGATATATGCCCAAGGGCAGTATAGCTGGATCTTGAGGTAGACCTACTCTCAGCTTCCAGAGAAACTGCCACACAGATTCCCATTGTGGGTGTACAGGTTTGTGCAATGGAGGAGTGTTCTCCTTATCCACATTCAAATAAGTATGAGCAATCGTTGCTCTTAGTTTAGTATTTTGGGTTTTTTTGTATAAAGACTTCTTGATGAAACCAATTACTTTAAATGTTTGCTTAAAATTTTTAAAACTGATTTCTTCTTTTTATCTATTTCCTCTCATTTTGATATATAGTTTTTTTTTCCTTCTTCCCTCCCATTTTATATCCTTTCTCAAGATGGGCTCTTGTCATGATTCCCAGGCTGGCCCGGGGCTTAGGGTCTCTCTGCTTCTGCTTCTTGAGTGTTGGGTTAGATACATTAGCTACTGTGCCCAACTTGTAGTATGCAAAATTGAATCCTCTTTTCTTTTCTCTTGCCATTGTCTTCCTCATTTTTATTCATTCATCAGATAAAGTTCATTTCTCTTTTTGTCCCTTCTATCTCACCCTTCCCTGACTTTGGAGTTCCCCTGAATTTTGGTTGTTTTGTGAATTGGTTGTCTTAATTTATAGCTGGATCTTCTCTCTCATCTTTCTACCTTTCCCTCTTCTAATTTTTCTAGCATTATTCTGTATTTTTTTATTTTCTGCCTTTCTTTTTTTGTTGTTTTGTTTTGTTTTGTTTTGTTTTTTCAAGACAGGGTTTTTCTGAGTAGCCCTGGCTGTCCTGGAACTCACTCTGTAGACCAGACTATTTTCTGCCTTTCTAATAACATTTTAGTTCACACATCATTATCCTGGTCTCTCTTTTCTTCTAAGATTATTGGAATTGTGCTAGTAATTGTTTTTAATAGACCAAAATATATTATTTTTAAAAAGAAAGGTATGTGTTGTTTGTCTATTATTATTATGCATTGGGAGAATATCTAGAAATCAGCATGGAGGTTCCTCCAAACATCATATGACCCAGATGCATCATCACCCCAGGGATACTATTGAGGGAATGCAAGTTACTGTATTAAATATCTATATATCATGGTTTTTCTAAACCCACAAAAGCAAACACATAAAATCATCCAGACAGTCCATCAGTGCAAGAATGGATGAAGAAAGTATGTTATGTATTGAAAATAGAGTACCATTTAGCCATTAAGAAGAAAGAAATTAACTGGGCATGGTGACATATTATATAATCCCAAGACTTCATAGGATGCTAATCTGGTCTATATTGTGACACATAAAAATAAAGAGGTTAATAAAATTCTGTTATTTGCTTGAAATCAATGTGACTAGAAATGGTTACCCTAAACAAAGTAGATTGGAGTGATGAAGTAAATATAATGTATTTTGTCTTATATAGGAAAATCAAAAATATTAATACATTTATGAAAGCAGAAGAGGGACTTCTGGGAAATTGAAAGGGTGCCATAGAGCTGGGGTATTGGTTGAGTTCTTGCCACATAAACAAGATGGTTGGAGTTTGGATTCATGGAACCCAGGTAATGCATGGAACCTTGCCATGCAGGGTATTGGCAAATGAGCTGTAATTCCAGCCTTGGAGTGTGGAGCCAGGGAATCCTCACAGCAAGTCTGCTAACAAGAATAGCAGAGTCTTGTACTGTACAGCATAAATCAGGACAATTGAATTGACTACCTCTTCCTCTTCCTGGAGATAGAAGTCTATCAAGCCTTTTTATATACTGAAATTTTTCTTTTCTGGGAATTTTCTATATTGGTTTTCAGCTATATTTACCACACTTTTTTAAGCTGAAACTATATTTATCTGACTGACATGTTCCACAGTTTCCTCTTTTAAAACACTTCTTCTGGACTCACTTTTTGGTTTACTAGAGTATAAAATTTGAGTAATGTTCTTTTTAGGAAGATGTAAGTATTTTTGTTAATGTTCAGCCCTTAAACTTCCAATAACAGCTTTCTTTTCTTTCAAATAGGTATCACATGTCTGTGTAGGATTCTTGAATCTCAAATGTTCCATTCAGTTTTCTGCTCAATTTGCTTATGCTCTGAAAGCAACCTGATCCTTATCTTAGGATCACTTTTTATTTTCTGTGGTGTTTATAGAACTTTTTAATTTTAATTATACAATTTTCATCAGTTATATTGACATATATTTCTTTCTTAAATTATACATCTATTAGTCTTTATTTTCTTGTTTATATTTGGATATAGATTTATTTTTCTATGTGACTTTAAGTCATTTCCTTGATCTAGAAAGTCTGTTTTTTAATATATAAGTAAAAATTTCTTCTCATCTTTTTATACTGATTGCCAGGGAAACCTGTAAATTGTAGCAATTACTCTATCCTGGGCTCTGGAAAGCTGACCTTTAACCACACAGATAAGTATTTCACACTCTTCATGTGAGTCTAGAGTGTTGTGTATGACTTTTTTTTTTAATTCTATTTATTAGCTTTGCATCTGTATGGAATGAAGGAAGTTCTTAAAACTTAATGCACATTTTGGATATCATCAAAGAAGTTCCTTTATTCCATGGACAGTGATTAATACAGCAACTCACAAATGGTCAAAGTACAGAGAATAAATAAATACATCTGTGGGGCCCTCTGCCACAAATGGGACATCTGTGTAACCCTCGGCACAAGGCTCAGAAACCATCTTTGAAGATAATGAAGGAATATTGTAAAACTCAGAAGTTAGGGAGGGCCAGACCAAACTACAGCATCTTCTGGACATGATAGGATGTCACAGTCTTGAATTCCAAGCAGCTGTTACAACACCTTGCCTGGTAACAAAACCTTGCCTGAACAAGTCCTGCACAAGATCAGGCCAGTCAACCCTGTAGCACAGACAGAGATGAGGCTTACCGTCTCCAGCTCTAACTGAGGAGCTATGGCAATTAACAGCTTCTGGAAGGAGAATTGGTTCTCTAAGAGTGAGGCTCCTGGTAGGTCAATCATGCTCCAGTGGATGGCCCCGTGCCAAAGACCATGAGGGCAGCATTATTCAGGTTTGATGATTTATTTTTGTTTTAAATAAGATATGAAATGGGGTAGGGAGATGAAAGTAGCTTTGGGAGGAATTTGAGGGAGGAATAGATGGTAAATATGATCCAAGTACATTGTATGCAATTGTCAAAAACTTAATGTTGCAAAATGTTTTTAATATTAAATAATTTAATATGTGTTGTTGTTGTTGTTGGTAGTAGTAGTAGTAGTAGTAGTAGTAGTAGTAGTAGTAGTAGTAGTAAATAACTTTTAAAGCCCACCATTGAAAGTTGGAACATACCATACTTAGGAAAGTTACAAAATATTAATAAACTTCTCAAATTTAATGAGGTAGATGAACACAAAGTTGATATATTTGCAAGGCTCGATGGGGCATTTCTTACAGGTATGCAACCTTATGATGCACAGTCTCTGGTTTCAGATTGTCATCACTGATCTGTAAGTGATAGAGTGTAACTTCCCTCCAGTAATCAGTTGCCAGGACATTAGAAGTAAATCAATAGCGTCTACCTTGGGTGCAAACTCTGTAGCCAGTCCCACAGCCCCCAGAGAAGACTCCAATCCCAGGCACTGTAAGATGCCCAGGATCTCGGGATCAAGGGTGAGGAGAACAAACACCTGTTCCAACACCACCAGGAGTAAGTGGGAAGAGCAGGATCCAGGGATGCAGGAACCCTGCCTGACCAGAAGCTCCAAGTCCTTCCAGTCTTCCATGGTCTACCTTAGGCAGAAACTTGGCAGCCAATCCCACAGACCCCAGAGGAGGCCCCAAAGACAGGTGTTCTAACATGACCAGGATCTTAGGTTCCCAGGAGCTTGGTCACACCAGGATCTCAGAGTCTCAGAGGTAGCTTGATTCCCAAGAACTCTGACATACCCAGAATCTCAGGATCACAGGATTCCAGAATCACATGATCACAGAGACAGCTGGACTCTGAGTAGTTATGACTCAACTAGGATCACAGGAAGGACAGACTCAAGACAGAAATAATGAGGGCAGGGGTCACTGGAGATAGTCAGATGGCAGGAGGCAAGCAAAAGAACAGAAGCAGCAGAAACCAAGGTTACTTGACACCATCAGAAAACCCAATGCTCTCACCATAGCTAGTACTGGATACACCATTACACCTAAAAAGATTCAGATATAAAGTCACTTCTCATGATGATTCTGGAGGACTTTAAGAAAGACATGAATAACTCCCTTAAAGATATACAGGAGAATACAGATAAACAGGTAGAAGCCCTTAAAGAGGAAATACAAAAATCCCTTAAAGAACTACAGGAAAACACAATCAGTCAAAGGAAATGAACAAAACCATCCAAGATCTAAAAATGGAAATAGAAACAATAAAGAAATCACAAAGGGAGAAACTCTGGTGTTAGAAAACCTAGGAAAGAGACCAGGAGTCACCAACAGAATACAAGAGATAGAAGAGAGAAATCTCAGGAGTAGAAGACACCTTAGAAAACATTGACACAACAGTTAAAGAACATGTAAAATGCAAAGAGCTCCTAACTCAAAACATCGAGAAAATCCAGGACACAATGAGAAGACCAAACCTAAAGATAAGTATACTTATAGTATAAGCAAAGACTCCCAACTTAAAGGGCCAGTAAATATCTTCAACAAAATTATAGAAGGAAACTTCCCTAACTTAAAAAAAGAAATGTCATGAACATACAAGAAGCCTACATCACTCCAAATAGACTGGGACCAGAAGAAAAATTCCTTCTGTTATATAAAAATCAAAACACCAAATACATTAAATAAAGAAATAATATTAAAAGCAATAAGAGAATAAAGTCAAGTATGTTATTTGAAGTATATTAAAGGCAGACGTATGAGAATTACACCAGACTTCTCACCAGAGACTATGAAAGCTAGAAAAGCCTGGGCAGATGTCATACAGATCCTACAAGAACACAAATGCCAGCCCAGACTACTATACCCCAAAAAACTCTCAATTACCATAGACGGAGAAAACAAGATATTCCATGACAAAAGCAAACTTACATAATATCTTTCCACAAATCCAGCCCTACAAAGGATAACAGTTGGAAAACACCATCACAAGGAGGGAAACTATTCCCTAGAAAATGCAAGAAAGTAATCTTTCAACAAATCCAAAAGAAGATAGGCACACAACCATAATGCCACCTCTAATAACAAAAATAACAGGGAGTATCTTACAATCTCTTATCATCATGGGACTCAATTTCCTGACAGAAAGACATTGACTAACAGACTGGATACATAAACAAGACCCAGCATTTGGCTGCATCCAGGAAACCCAATGCACATCAGTGATAAAGACACACGCTACTTCAGAGTAAAAGATTGGAATATAATTTTCCAAGCAAATGGTCCTAAGAAACAAGCTGGAGTACTTTGATACTAATACCAAATAATCATCGTTCAACCATAAGTTATCAAAAAGGATAAGGAAAGACACTGCATGAACCTAACCCTAACTCTAACCAAAGGAGAAATCTACCAAGATGCACTCTCAATTCTGAACATCTATGCTCCAAATGCAAGGGCACCCATATTCATAAAAGAAACTTTACTAAAGTTCAAAGCACACATAACACCCCACACAATAATAGTGAGAGAGTTCAACACCCTACTCTCTGCAATGAACAGATCATGGAAACAGAGACACAATGAAACTCACAGAAGTTATGAAACAAATGGATCTAACATATTTTTAGAACATTTCATCCTAAAGCAAAAGAGTATCCTTTCTTCTCAGCACCTCATGAAACCTTCTCCAAAACTGACCATATAACTGGCCACAAAACAAGCCTCAACAGACACAAGAAGATTGAAATAATTCCATCACCCTATTAGATCACCACAGACTAAGATTGGTCTTAAATTCTACCAAAACAACAGCAAACACACATTCACATAGAAATTGAACAATGCTGTACTCAGTGATAACTTGGTCAAGAAAAAAAGAAAGAAATAAATTAAAGACTTTTTAGAATTTAATAAAAATGGAGACATATCATACCAAAACATATGGGACACAATGAAAGCAGTGCTAAGAGGAAAACTCATAGCTCTAAGTGCCTCCAAAAAGAAAATGAAGAGGTCTTACACTAGCAGCTTGACACCACACCTGTAACCTCTAGAACAAAAAGAAGCAAATACACACAAGAGGAGTAGACAGCAGGAAATACTCAAACTCAGAGCTGAAATCACCAAATAGAAACACAAAGAACTATACAAAGAGTCAACAAAACCAGGACCTAGTTTTTTGAGAAAAATCAACAAGATAGATATACCCTTAGTCAGACAAACCAGAGGGCACAAAGACAGTATTCAAATTAATAAAATCAGAAATGAAAAGGGAGATATAACAATGGAAACTGTGGAAATCAAAAAAATCATCAGATTCAACTACAAAAGTTTATACTCAAATAAATTGGAAATTCTGGATGAAATGGACAATTTTCTAGACATATACAATGTGCCAAAGTTAAAACAGGAACATATAAACCATTTAAGTAGTCCTATAACCCCTAAAGAAATGGAAGTAGTCATTAATAGTCTCCCAACCAAAAAAAAAGCCGAGGACCAGATGGGTTCAGGGGAGAATTCTATCATACCCTTAAAGAAGACCTAATACCAATACTCTTCAAACTATTCCACAAAATGGAAAGAGAAGGTACTCTACCTAATTTGTTCTATGAAACCACAATTATGCTGATACCTAAACCACACAAAGACCAAATGAAGAGACCTTCAGACCAATCTCCCTTATGAACATTGATGCAAAAGTACTCAATAAAATTCTTACCAACCGAATCCAAGAACACATCAAAATGACCATTCACCACGGTCAAGTAGGTTTCATCCCAGGGATGCAGGGGTGGTTCAATATATGGAAATCCATCAAAGTAATCCACTACATAAACAGATTCAAATAAAAAAAACACATGATCATCTCAATAGATTCTGAAAAAACATTTGACAAAGTTTGCCATCCCTTCATGATAAAAGTCTTGGAAAGATCAGGAAATCAACACCCATACCTAATCATAGTAAAAGCAATCTACAGCAAACCAGAAGCCAACATCAAACTGAATGGAGAGAAACTTGAAGCAATCCCACTAAAATCAGGGACTAGACAAGGCTGCCCTCTCTCTCCCTATCTATTCAACATAATATATGAAGTCCTAACTAGGGAAATTAGGCAATGAAAGCAGGTCAAAGGGATACAAATTGGAAAGGAAGAAGTCAAAATATCACTATTTGGCAATGATAAGATCATATACTTATGTGACCCCAAAAATTCCTCCAGAAAACTCCTAGAGCTGATAAACAACTTCATCAAAGTGGCTGGATATAAAATTAACTCAAACAAATCAATAACCTGCCTTCCTCTACTCAAAGGAAAACAGGCTGAGAATGAAATTAGGGACATGACACCCTTCACAATAGTCACAAATAATATTACATAGCTTGGTGTGACTCTAACAAGCAAGTGAAAGATCTGTATGACAAGAACTTCAAGTCTCTGAAGAAAGAAATCTAAGAAGATCTCAAAAGATGGAAAGATCTCCCATGCTCATGGATTGGCTGAATTAATATAGTAAAAATGGCCACCTTCTGAAAGCAATATACAGATTCAATGCAATCCCTATCAAAATTCCAACTCAATAGAGTTAGAAAGAGCAATTTGCAAATTCATTTGTACTAACAAAAAACCAAGAATACCCAAAACTATTCTCAACAATAAAAGAACTCCTGGAGAAATCACCATCCCTGACCTCAATCTCTATAACAGAGCAATAATGATAAATACTGCATGGCATTGGTACAGAGACAAGCAGAAAGATAAATGGAATAGAACTGAAGACCAAGAAATGAACCCATTCACATATGGTCACTTGATCTTTGACAAAGGTGCTAAAACTCTCCTGTGGGGGAGGGGAGAAACAGCATTTTCAACAAATGGTTCTGGTTCAACTGGAGGCCAGCATGTAGAAGAATGCATTTTGATCCATTCTTATCTCCTTGTACAAAGCTCAAGTCCAAGTGGATCACGGACCTCCACATAAAACCAGATTCACTGAAATTTATAGAGGAGAAAGTGGGGAAGAACCTTGAACATATGGACACGGGAAAAAAATCCTCAACAGAATACCAATGGCTTGTGCTGTAAGATCCAGAATGGACAAATGGGACCACACAAAATTTCAAAGCTTCTGTAAGGCAAAGGACCCTGTCAATAGGACAAAAAGGCAGGCAACAGATTGGGAAAAGATCTTTACCAATTCTACATCCGATAGAGGGCTAATATCCAATATATACAAAGAACTCATTAAGTTAGGCTCCAGAGAACCAAATAACCCTATTAAAAATGGGGTACAGAGCTAAATAAAAAATTTTCAACTGAGGAATATCAAATGGTTGAGAAGCACCTAAAGAAATGTTCAACATCCTTAGTCATCAGAGAAATGCAAATCAAGACAACCCTGAGATTCCACCTCATACCAGTCAGAATGGCTAAAATCAAAAACTCAGGTGACAGCAGATGCTGGTGAGGATGTGGGGAAAGAGGAACATTCTTCCATTGCTGGTGGGATTGCATGCTGGTACAATCCCTCGGGAAATCAGTTTGGCAATTCCTCAGATAATTGGATATAGTACTACCTGAGGACCCAGCTATACCACTCCTGGGCATATACCGAGAAGATGCTCTAACATGTAATAAGGACACATGTTCCACTATGTTCATAGCAGCCTTATTTATAATAGCCAGGAGCTGGAAAGAACCCCAATGTCCTTCAACAGAGGAATGGATACAGAAAATATGCTGCATTTATACAATGGAGTATTGCTCAGCTGTTAAAAATGATGAATTCATGAAATTCTTTGGCAAATGTATACGACTAGAAAATATTGTTGGGTAGTGGTGGCTCATGCCTTTAATCCCAGCACTTGAGAGCCAGAGGCAGGTTGATTTCTGAGTTCGAGGCCAGTCTGGTCTACAGAATGAGTTCCAGGACAGCCAGAGCTATACAGAGAAACCCTGTCTCGGAAAAAAAAAAAAAAGAATAAAAAAACAAAGGAAATATCATCCTGAGTGAAGTAACCTAATCGAAGAAGAACATACATAGTATGCGCTCACTGATAAGTGAATACTAGCCCAAAAGCTCCAAATAACCAGGATATAATTCACAGACCATATGAAGCTCAATAAGAAGGAAGACCAAAGTGTGGGTGCTTCGGTCCTTCTTAGGAGAAAAAAATACTCACAGGAGTAAATATGGAGATAAAGTGTAGAGCAGAGTCTGAAGGAAAGGTTACTCAGAGACCATCCCACCTGGAGATTCATCCTATATACAGTTACCAAACCCAGACACTATTTTGGTGCCAAGAACTACATGCTGAAAGGAGCCTGATATGGCTGTCTCCTGAGAGGCCCTTCCAGAGCCTTACAAATTCAGAGGCAAATGTTAGCAGGCAACCATTGGACTGAGCATAGGGTCCATAATAGAGGAGTTAGAGAAAGGACTAAAGGAGTTGAAGGAGTTTGCAACCCCATAGGAAGAACAACAATATCAACCAAACAGGCCCTCCCTGCACTCCCAGGGACTAAGTCATCAACAAAGGAGTGCACATGGCTCCAGCTGCATGTGTAGCAGAGCCTGGCCTTGTCATGCACCAATGGAAGCAGAAGTCCTTGGTCCTATGAAGGCTCAATAGATGCCCCAGTGTAGGGGAATCAAGGGCGAGGAGGTGGGATTGGGTAGGTGGATGGAGAAACATCCTCATAGAAGCAGGGAGAGGGAGGATGTGATAGGGTGTTTCTGGGAGAGATGTAATCCAGGAAAGAGGATAACATTTGAAATGTAAATAAAAAATATCCAATAAAATAAATAAATAAATTAAATAAATAAATAAATAAATGAAGTAAATCAACGAGTTTGTGATGGTAAGAAGATTCCTGCTGTTATAAACACAGAAGTCATTTCGCTGCTGGAATTTTTAAAAGTCTCTCAAAAAAGGTAGGTATATATCATCTAAAATAATAGGAAACCCAAGGCAACAAATCTACAGAGTGAATTCCCAGACAGCCAGGGCTACACAGAGAAACCCTGCTCGAAAAACCAAATTAAAAAAAAACATTTTAGTTGAAGTTAAATATATATACTTTAAAACAGGCTAACAGAGTTACAGGATAGTTAAATTTCTTAGACCTATATTTTGAATCTTTCATTGTGTTTTAAATACTTCACCTTCAATTTTGGAGTTCCTAATTTTCCTCTAAAATATTGTCTTCTGCATTACCTAGGTAGCTTTCCTGCCAAACTCAAAATAATACACCACTTAGAATTTTGTTCTTTAATCACTTTGAGCTCCATGCAGCATCTTTGCTCTATTTTTTTTTTTTTTTTTTTTAGATCACATAAGCACTGTACATAGAGAACTGACCCTTTGCGTCCAGGCAAGACAACTCCATATTTGTCCCAGGTCTGGTATCTATCACCTCTGTTTGCTCATCCATACAGCATGAGAGCCTCTGGCTTATAACTGATTCTGACTTTGAAATAGGATCTGTCAAATGCTGATGTGGCACTCTGCCCAACTCTTTCAGAGTTCCACAATGGAGAAAGGGAAAGCATGGACCTAATGTAAAGGACCATTGCTAACTGACAATGCAGCAGCCCGAGGAAGTGGAGCAGAAGCTGAAACCCTGGGCAGTCCCAGCACAGAGCTGAGACTTCATGCCATTCATGAGGTATGCCTTGCTGGGTCTCAGCCCTGAGGATAACCAATTTCAATTTGGCAAGACCCAGGGATGAGCTGCAGCAGTACCTGGCAACAGTCATGGTCTCATCCTCCAGTGCTACACTGGGTTTGCTACAACTCCTCTTTCCAAATACAAGATCAAGAATCAAAAAGTAGGTAGCCTCTCTGATAATCCCCATGATACAGGCAGCAATGCCACCACTACATCACCTTTGTCCTCCTCTACCTGACACAAGGCTGCTTGCTTTACTGGATTGTTCTTAGAGAAAAGATTTTCAGGTTAGTTTCTTACAATGTCTCCATTATATTTATTTAGTTGTTTCCATGGAAATCTGGGAAGTAGCATTAAAATTTTTTGCTTTCTGTTCACTACTTTTCCCAGATATAGCCTTATTAAATTCAATACTGGCATTAACTCACTGTTGATGTCTTTGCTTTACTTTTAATTCATTTTAAAAATCTTCCATGTACACCAAAATTTCTCCAGAGACTTGAAATCAAAGCACATCACCCTTAGAAGCCAAAAGAGCAGAAATTTAAAATGAAAATTTTGATGAATTCCTAAAATAATTATGACAGGTCTATCAAGCATACATTGTCCTTTTCGTCCAGTTTTCAATGCAGCAAATACTTATTCAACATGAACTCCTCAGGTTAGACAGTAGGAATTAGACTAACACAATAAAATATCATCTCATTAAAGCATCATGAAAGCAAGACAGCATATCCACAGACATTTAGAATTGAGAGTATCAAGAGAAGAGTGTCAAAGGAACTGATGGAAAGGACAGTCCTGAATGGGTGGTCTTGCATAACACTGCTGCAATGTAGACTAATATGGGCTTTTTGCATCTTTGCTTGTTGGGGCAAACTTCAGGGCCAAGAAACAAAAGAATAAGAAAGGAGCATGTGTACTATTTCATCAGTCCAACTTCCCAAACCAATTTCTGTGGTGAGCACAAAGAAGACAATTTCTTCAAGGTCATTCAGCTACTAAATGTCTGAACCCCAAACCTACCCAAGTTCTGCTTGATATCACAGCCCAGGTTTCTTCTACAATATGTCGATCTGCTTTGAAACATATGTTGTGTAGGTTCCCTTTATAACAAGGCTCCTTCCTTTGTTGACTGTTCTGAGCTGACTCAGACTACTGTCTTCTGAATGTCACTAAGTGTATTTCATAAAAGTTGATATAAAACACAATGTTTTAAGACCATTTATGAAACAGTCTCCCACCAACACAAGCACAGACATTTTATATAGTCCTAGAAACATGTTGTTTGGGACTATGGGCTTTTTGCTGCTTTTCCCTTATATCAGCCCACCTTGATTACAAGATCTTGACAGCTTACGTGCATTGACACTCACATGGAGAACCTCAGCTTACGTGCATTGACACTCACATGGAGAACCTCACATTATACGCAGATTGGTCATATTTCCTCTTGAATATTCAGGGTTTTCCTCTAGACTAACTTCAACTCTATCACAGAATGCAATATATTCTAAGAAATAAGAATGTGTTGAAAGCACACCCAAACCAACTCTTCTTACTTCTAAAGGAGAAGGTCAGAAGGCAAATCCTGCCTCCAAAGTACAGAGACAAACAGGCAAATGCAAAAGGTCATACCCACCAAATCAGCACTCACCATAGAACCCAGGGCCTGGTGGGCAGACCTATACTGTTGCTGATGAATGCTCTGAGTGGGCAAGACTGGTACAAGTGGAGTTTAAAACTCTAGAGCAACAAGCCACCATGGCCGAAGTTCAATTTCATAGTTATAATCCCCTATTTCTACCATCAAGATCAGGCGAACACTGATTTGAAAGTACACATCAGGGTGGAGAAGGCGCATTGGAAGTACAAACCAGTGGATTCTATTGTTCTTTACAAAGTCTACTCTCAGATGAAAGTGTTTAACTAGTGCCTAACCTGCTCTGGAGTTATTAGACACCAAATGACTGGACCTGGATAAAGTATATCCTCAACTCTAGCTCTCTTTAGATTGCTGTGTGGGTAAGGAGAAAGACACATGATCATCCATTCCAGACATCCTAGAACTAAAGACAAGCATAAGGGAAATTTGTGTATCCAAGGCACAATACCATTAAATTACAGACCTAACCATGGGTGCTATAATTTGTATTTTAAATGTCCCCCAGTGGCTTCTCTACTAAAAACTGCCTCCCCTTTGTGACCCTGGTGGGAAGCTGTGGAGTATTTAAGACATCAGGTCTATTAGAGGTTCTTAGAACTAAGAAGGTGTGGCCTTGAAAGGGACAATTGTATGTCAGCTCACTCCTCTTTCTCTTGGTCAATCCCTGGCCACAATTCAAGGAGTTTTTTGACTCCCTCCATTGCCATCCAACAAAAGACTCATCAGAGACAAGGGGTGTCTCAGGTCATGAATGTGACACTCAAAAGCACAAAGAAATTTCAGCCCTTTGTCTTTATAAGTTGATCATGTCAGGCACTTGTAATAGTGACAGAAAACTAACACAGTGGGGCTAAAGGACACCTTCTCTCTTCCTACATTATGCTACCATAATGCTAAAAGCTTGTTTAGAGCAGCTTTTCAACACAGTAAATAGTGCCCAGTTGCCAAGAAAAAATCATAAGACCTACTAAAAGATAAGCAACAAAACAGCTGCAAAAGAAAAAAAAAAAGCAAAAACAGAATTGGAAAAGGCAGAATGTCTATATTAACTTAAATTGCATATGTAAGCATGTGTTGCATGTCACAATATAAATGTAAAACTATCAGGATTGATAAAGAACCATCTAGTAAGAATGGCTATTAACTGGAGGACAAAAGATGACAAGCACTAATGAGAATATGAAGAAACTCTGTATAGTTGATAAAAATGTAAATTAGTAAAGGCTATGAAGAATCCTGGAATATCCTCAAAATTTTTAAAATTAAATATGCGTTAGCAATCTGACTAATAGATGCATATCAAAATAAAATCAAATTTATATTTTGAAGAGACATCTTTACTCCTATGTTTATTACAGTTTATTATTCACAATAACCAAACCACAGACATGTAGTAAGCTTTTATCAGATGATGAATCAAGAAAATATAAAACCTATACATAACAAAATATACATAACAAAATGTCGCTTGGTGATGAAAAACAATTCCTGTCAGTGACAATGTGGATAGAACTGAAGATTACTATTTTAAGTAAAAGAAACCAGACAGAAAAACAGGAATTCTGTCACTTTTACTTAGAATTTTAAGAAAAATGTTGTCTCTTAGAAGCTGAGAATGGAACAGTGGCTACTACAGAAAAGGAGAATAAAGAGGATGACCTATATCAGGTTCCTACACGACTCTGCACTTAGGTAGTTAATCACATAAAGTGTAGCTCTCTAAAATGTTAACACTTGGTGGATTAGATTTTATTTTTCCTAATATATTCCATCCCTATTTGAGACTAAGACTCCAATATTAAGAAAGTCAAATAGGTGGCACATCCAGCTGCTCTAAGCTGTCTGTGGGCTGTCCTGGAGCTCCATTGTTTCACCACTGCTCTACTGGCCTCCATCTAGCCTGCCAAACATGGAACATCCAGGTTATATTCCTTCCTCCCCCAATTCCTCTGCCCATCCCCTGGGGTATGCCCAGCTACACTGAGCAGTGCCCACAGCTCTGCTGTCTGGCTATCTCTCTGCTGCCATCTATCAAGCCCACCAAAATATCCCCAACCTAAAGAAAGAGGTATCTATGTACATAAAAGAAGCTTACAGAACACCAATTATATTGCACCAAAAAGAAAATCCTCCTACCACATAATAATCAAAACACAAAATCTACAGAAGAAAGAGTATTAAAATCTGCAAGGGAAAAGACCAAGCAACATACACAGGCAGACATATTTATACCTGAATACTTAACAGGGACTTTAAATGCTACAAGGACCTGGACAGAAATATTACAGCTCTAAGAAACCACAGATGTCAACCTCTACTATTATACTCAGCAAAAATCTCAGTCACCCTAGATGAAGAAAACAAGATATTCCAAGATTGAAACAATATCTATTCACAAATCATTACCTTCAGAAAATACTTGAAGAAAAATTGTAACCCAAGGAGGGTAAAAGGAATTACACAGGAACGAACACACACACACACACACACACACACACACACACTCACTCACTCACACATGCACACACACACACACACATACACATACAACATTAAAGTAACAGGAATTAACAATCACTGACTATTAATATTTCTCAACATCACTAGACTTAACTTCCCAACAGAAAAGGAAAGAGGCTATCAGAATGGATATGGAAACAGGATCCATCATTCTGCTGCATACAAGAAACACACCTCTGTAACAAAGACAGACATTATCTCTAAATAAAGGGCTGGAAAAAGTCTTTAAGAAATGGAACCAATGGACAGAAGTCTGGGACCCCTGTGGTTGAACTAGGGAAAGGCTGGAGGAAGCTGAGGAGGAGAGAGACCCCATAGGAAGACCAGCAGCTTCAACTAACCTGAACCCACAAGATCTCTCAGACACTGAGCCACTAACCAGGCAGCATGATATCAACTTCTTCAGGTAGAACTATTCCCAGTTTTCTGAGAAACCACAAAATTGACTTCCAAAGCTGTTGTGCAAGTTTGCACTCCCTCCAGAAATGGAGGAGTGTTCCCCTTGCTCCACATCCTCACCAGCATGTGCTATCACTTGAGTTTTGATTTTTATTCATTCTAACAGGGGTAACATGGAATCTCAGAGAAGTTTTGATTTGCATTTCCCTGATGAGTTAAGGACACTGAACATTTTTTAAGGATTCTTGGCCATAAGAGATTCTTCTGTTGAAAATTATGTTTAGCTCTGTACTCCATTTTTAAATTGGGTTATTAGGTTTGTTGATGTCTAATTTCTTGAGTTCTTTATAAAATTTGGATATTAGCCTTCTGTTGGGTGTAGTCTTGGTCAAGATCTTTTCCCATTCTGTAGGCTGCTGTTTTGTCCTATGTTTGATAGAATCCTTAATCTTACAAAACTTTTCAGTTTAATGAGGTTCCATTTATTGTTGATGTTAGTGCCTGAGTTATTGGTGTTCTATTCAGGAAATTGTATCCTGTATCAATGCATTCAAGGCTATCTTCTACTTTTTCTTCTATGAGACTTAATGTATCAGGTTTTATATTGAGGCTTTTCATCCATTTGGGCTTGAGTTTTGTGCAGGGTAATAGATATAGGTCTATATGCATTCTTCTACATGCAGAAATCCAGTTAGACCTGCATTATTTGAAGAGGCTTTCCTTTTCTCATTGTAAGGTTTTGGGTTCTTTGTCAAATATCAAATATCCATAGATGTGTGGGTTTATTTCTGGGTCTTATAATTCTATATTTCTTTGATCAATCTGTTTTTATGCTAATAACATGTAGCTTTTGTTACAATTGCAACTGATAAACACTTTTTGATAGTATAGCTTGAAATCAGAGATAGTGAGACCTGCAGAAGTTCTTTTATTGTTTTTTGGTTTTCCATGTGAAGTTGAGATTTGATCTTTCAATGTCTGGAAATAATTTTGTTTGAATGTTGATGAGAAATGCATTAAATGTGTAGATTGCTTTTGACAGGTTGTCTATTTTTACTATGTTAATCCTACCAATCCATGACCATGGGGATTTTACACCTTCTGATATCTTCCTCAATTTCTTTCTTCAGAAACCTGAACTTCTTGTTATACAGGTCTTTCATTAGCTTGGTTAAAGTGACACCAAGATATTTTATATTATTTGGGGCAATTGTAAAGGGTGTTTTACTAATTTTTAAAGGAAGACTACTTATTTATTTGAGTTAATTTTGTATCCAGCCACTTTGCTTAAAGTGTTTATCAGTTGTGGAAGTTCTCTGATAGAATTTTTGGATTCACTTATGTATACTGTCAGATCATCTGAAAATATTGATACTTTGACTTCTTCCATTCCAATTCATATCCCTAGATCTCTTTTAGTTGTCTTATTGATTTAGCATCTCCTTTAGTAAGTTGTCTTATTCTTCTAGCTAGTACTAGCTAGTGCTATTCAAGTACAATATTGAATAGATAGGGAGAGAGTTGACAGTTTTGTCTTGTTCCTGGTTATAATAGAATAGCTTTAAGTTTCCCTCCACTTAATTAATGTTGTGGGCTTAATTGGTTGTGGACTTGTTACAGATTTTTTTTATCATGTTTAGTTGTGAACCATGTGTCCCTGCTCTTTCCAAGACCTTTAAGGCTTTTTCAAGCATAAGGTGAGATGATCATGTGATTTATTTCAGTTTGTTTATATGTTGGATTATATTCATAGATTTTCATATATTGAACTATCCCTACATCCCTGGGATAAAGTGTATTTGATCATGGTGAATGATGTCTTTGTTGTGTTTTTAGATTTTGCACACAAGTATTTCATTGAATATTTTTGTGTTAATGTTCATAAGGGAAATTGGTCTGAAATTCTCTTCCTGTTGTGGATTTGTGTGATTTAGGTATCACGGTGACTGTGGCCTTATAGAATGAGTTTGGCAGTGTTCCTTCTGTTTCTGTTTGTGCTATAGTTTGAGGAGTATTGGCAATAGGTCTTCTTTGAAAGTCTGGTGCAATTGTGTGATAAAGCCATCTGGGTCAGGGCTTTGTTGTTTTTTGTTTGTTTGTTTGGGAGACATTTAATGACTGCTTCTATTTCCTTGGGGCTTATAAAACTATTTAAATACTTTACTTGATTTAACTTTGGTAAGTGATATCTAAAAAAATTATCCATTTCATTCAGATTCTCCAATTTTGTAGAGTACAGGCTTTTGAAGTAAGACCTAATGATTCTTTGAATTTGCTCAGTGTCTGTTGTTACATCTTCCATTTCCCTGCCACTTTCCAGAGTCAGAGTCCACAAAAAGACCTACAGATTCAATAAATCTAGAGTCATGAGGGCTCACAGAGACTGAAGCACCAACTAAACAGCATGCAAGGGTTATACCTAGTTGTTCTCTCTCTCTCTCTCTCTCTCTCTCTCACACACACACACACACACACACACACACACACACACATTTGTAGCAGATGTGCAGCTTGGTCTCCATGCAGGTCCCTTAACAATTGGAGCAGGGAACTTTCTCTGACTGTTGACTGCAATTGATCCTGTTTTCCCTACCTGGACTGCCTCAGTCCAGGTTCAGCCTCAGTGGGAGAGGGTGTGCTTAGACCTGGTAGGACTAGATATCCAAGGGTGGGGTAGTACTCAAAGGGGAGCTTCCTCTTCTCATTAGAGAAGAGAAGGGGAGGGGGTAATGGGGAGAGGAATTTGTAAAGGTGGGACCAGGCAGAGAGGACAAAATGGGAGGTGCTGTGATTGAGATATAATGTGAATAGAAATAAATAAATTTTGAAAAAATAAGAAGTCAAATATTTTTCAACAATTTGATAATGCCATCCTTTACAAATCTTGATTTCAGATCCCCTAGATCAGTGCTGACAAAACTAAAGGAACTTCCCTGAGCCTTCCAGAAACAGGCAGAAATAGCCTGCAGGCAGATAATAAACCTGCCTTGCCCCTAAGAAACACCCACTCACCATAGACCTAGCTCTGCCCACTTAAACAGGAATAATTTCCTCATGATGGACCACATCACCTGGTCAAAAGATGCTCAGTTTCCTGCAGCTTTCTAGAACCAGAAACAAGACAATGGTCACTCATCTCACAGCTGGGCTAGAGTAGTCTATTATATAGACCTCTTGTTCTACCATGATTCCTCCCCTATTAAACTCAAAGCTTTTATGTTTAGAAACATTAAAAAATTAAAAATAAAATTTCCATTCTTACAAACTGATTTTCCTAGCACTACTTTGATAATTTAATTTTACATGGAAAAATCATATTTCTGAATATGAATGATATATCTGAATATGAAAGTACATCTGAAAGAAGACGCTGGCCCTCTTCGCTCCCTGCTTATCTCTGTTACTGGCATCTTGAGACTATTAGTACAGTTTTGTCTGTTGAGATCTTCAAAGCTGGGACCTTTACCCCAAAGTTCCAGTGACAAGAGTTCATCTGTCAGAATGGCCTTATAATTAAAGAAGTGCTCAACAACAGCCTACCAACCTAAGAGAAAAAGCCTTGCAACTGAGTGCTAATCTCAGGATGTTTTATTTCTCCAGTATCCTAGTAAGGGTGAAAGGTACATTTGCTTATCATTTATCCATCCATGCATTGGGTTACACCAAGACTATTAAGACTCAAGTAAGACTTCCTCTAGAAGAAAAGGACTGAGTGTTAAGCAATGGGAACATGTGATTAGAAGTGGTGTGGGGTTATACCATACATTCAGAGACACTGGGAGGTCATGTGAAGGGTCTGTTTCTCTGGCCCACCTTCAAAACTGTGGGAAACTATCTTGATTAGTATCAACTGATAATTGTGTGTGTGAATGAGCATGTGCATGTGTGTGTGTTCCTGTGTGTTATGTATACACACTTGCTTTATGATGACTTTCTTTTCCCCTTTGGTGCTGTAGAATGATTGACGTCATATGCAGGTGGCTGTGATTTGGATTTCTAGCAACCAGTTCATCAGTCTCACTTCTAGCTCCTGTTAGAGTTTCTTGCTCTCCCGTGGGAGTGCAGCAAGTAGCAAGAACAAACTGAGCATCCCTTCAGGATAGCTCAAAGGCTAAGGTCGCAGTCTGAAACCCATGAACAAATGTATCTGGATGCTCAGAATAACTACGCCGTTTCTCCCTGAACTGTTGGATGTCTGCCACCAACAAGGACACTTGTATCCTATTTGACCCAATTGTTCCACTGGCTTCTCTTAAATAACACTTGTTTTTGTTCCTGAACATGGGGCTTTACTGCAGGTATGCTGAGGACTTAGGACAGGTCCAGCTTTCATTTGTGAGGTTCAGAAGGAAGAGGCACTGAGAAGGAGGCTAAGGTTGTTCTCAGGGATCACAGGGACAGGGAAAACAGAAGGCCGCTGATGCCCTGAGAGAAAGAGAAATTTGAAGTAGGGGATACTCTGTGTGTGTGTGTGTGTGTGTGTGTGTGTGTGTGTGTGTGTGTGTGTGTGTGTTCTTTAACAATTTCATATGAGTATACAGTATGTACACCCCCTCCATCTTATGATGTTTCAATGATTTCCCCCCCTTTTCTTGTGGAGGTCTTCTCTTCCTAACCTCCTGTGCATCTTTCATGACAAGTCAACAGCACACAAGACAACTTTGAATTTGAGGCCTAAAGAAGGAAGTGAAAGAAACTACACAAGTTCTGGGATCTGAGTTTGTTCATCAGAAACTGGTCTTGTGCCAGGAGAGAGGGGGCCCCCTGTGCTGTACTTTTTCTCCTTCTAATGATACCATGAATTTCTTTCTGGCTTCTTTGCAGCAAAACCTTCTTTGTGGCTCTGGATGGTTTTCCTTCTCCCTGTGATCCCACCCCCACCCCAGTCTCTAACAAGGTTCATATGGAAGTCATTGTCAATTCAAACTCACAAATAAAGCACATGAACTTGAAGTTGTCTATAAATATCATTTAAAGACAAAACCATTAACTTTAGAACCATCACGAATGAACAACCTTGAAAGAACTGGTCTGGAATTTTCCTAAATTGAGATGGTCTTGACTCAAAGCCATTCCAGTTTATATTTCCTGTCATGTTGTCTCTTTTGTTATATAATTATGAGTATGTCTCACCTTGTATTTCTGTAACTATTAGGTAGTCACAGACCCTGATCAGGTTCCTGTGACCTTGGTAGGCCATTGCTCTGCTGCCACAACCTTGCAGAAGAGTGGGAGAAGCCTGGACAGGAGATGTGCATCTGAATTTCTGAGGACAATGGGGTGCATACTCTGAAAAAGTCGCACTTTCCTGATAGAATCTTCCCTGAAGGAACAAGTGTGGGCATTTCCTACTCCCACTCCAGACTTTGTGACTTACCCAGTGGGGTTGTTTTCTTAATCCTTTGATGGACTCCACACTGTGCCAGAGAGATAAACTTAGTTTCACAGCATACTCAAATGCCATGAAAAGAGGAAAGGAAGGATTTCTTAGGCTAAACATTGCAATGTGGGTGGGCAACCAGCAGTGGCCACTGACTGGTCCCTGATAGTGCCACTGATGGGTAAGGCTTAAACAGAGAGAATATAGATTATGAAAACTTTGAATGAGACAGGAAGTGGGCTGTAAGATTTATTTCATACCTCTCTGTTTAAAATGCAGCCTTTGGACCTGGATGGAGACAGTCATATGCTAGCTATCAACTTGTTAATGAGATGGAAGACTGGTAAGCCAAATACATTAAGTAATCTTATTTTATACAACCAGAAAATATTGCTTGTAATCACACCAATCATCATTTAGCCACAGATAAATAAGTCCACAGGTCTCTCTCTCTCTCTCTCTCTCTCTCTCTCTCTCTCTCTCTCTCTCTTCCTCTCTCTCTTCCTGTTTTACCTTCACTATCTGATTTGAACAAAATTATACATAGTCTGCATCCAACCCTAAGTTTCATGAATAGTAAGACCATCATGCAGACTGGAATTTCTACTTACTGATGTTTCCAGAGTTACTTTGTGAGTGGTAATTGCTGCTCTGGCTCGTTCTTGATTTCAAAAAGTCCCCTGTATTCTCAAAAGTATAGCTTTGTGAATAATTATTTTAAAAATGTCCCAAGAACATAATAACTTCTACCTCTAGAAATTGGAAGAAGAGAAAGTTTTAATGCCAACGTGTGATCTAAATGCTTCCACAATAAGACCTAGACCCAGATTATCGGGATATCAAAATAAAGCGATCTATTCCAATCACATCCTCTATTCATAATTTGTTGGCCAGACTCTCTACTGCTCTTTCTGACTCATAGAATTTTCAAACTTCTCCTCCTAGTATCTAAATTCCATTAGAGTTTGTTTTAAACATTTAATTCCATGAATGCAGGTTCTTTAAAGGGAGAGTCCCTTCTTGTTAGGTTTCTGATATGGGCAATTTCCTTCTGGACTGATGAGTTTCACTATATTCACAGAACTCTCTGCTCAGGTGGATTGTCCCATGGCTCTGGCTGAAGGGAGCTTAAGTGGGATTCCAGGAAGTTGTCTCACTTCACACCTCCCAGTATTGACTTTGTCTGTGAGAAACCAAACAGCTCTATCACACACTATTGGGAATACAAGTTCTCCTGCACTTCTCAGGTGAACCCTCCTCCCTTCTTACTTCTACCACAGACAGACACAGGCACACTGCAGTTTGTTGACATGTAACAGACAAGAAAACCAGAACACAGGGTCAGGATCTCTTCATAGGCCTGCTCTACCAGCCAGGCCCTATTTCTCAAAGTCTTCTCAGTAGTGACACTTCAGACTTAACCCCCAATACCCTCCAAACCTCTTCAATTTTGCTGGCAGTATTAGTTACCTTTTTGTTGATAGATTCCATTCTTCCATTCTGTGAAAAGACTTTTGGATTAATTGTCCTGACCATGCCCTGATTATCAAAGACTATTTGTTCACTTAATTATGCTCACAGACCTTCCTGACTATATTTTTGTAGACACCATCTTTTATAGCATATATTATCATCACCAAACTTGTTTACTTTCTTTTTTTTATTAGATGTTTTCTTTATTTACAATATCTCCTTTTCCAGGTTCCCTTCCAAAAGAAAAAAGAAAAAGAAAAGAAAAGAAGAAAACAAATAAAATAAGAAAAACAAAAACTAAAACAATCCCTTGTTCCCTCCCCCCTCCCCTTGCTCATTACCCCTCCCCCTCCTGCTTACTGGCCCTGGCATTCCCCTACACTGGGCCATAGAATGTTCACTGGGCCAAGGTCCTCTCCTCCCACTGATGACTGCCTTGGCTATCTACTGTTATACACATACTTCTGGAGCCATGAGTCCCACCATGTGTAATCTTTGATTGTAGTTTTAGTCCCTGGGAGCTCTGAGGGTACTAGTTAGTTCATATTGTTGTTCGTCCTAAGGGGCTGCAAACCCTTCAGCTCCTTGGGTCCTTTCTCTAGCTCCTTCATTGGAAACACTGTACTCAGTTCAATGGACGGCTGTGAGTCTCTACTTCTGTATTAGTCAGGTACTGTAAGAGCCTCTCAGGAGGCAGCAATCTCAGGCTCCTGTCATCCAGCCCTTGTTGGCATCCACAATAGTGTCTAGATTTGATGATTGAATATGGAAAGGATTCCCAGGTGGAACAGTCTCTGAATTGTCCTTCCTTTAGTCTCTGTTGTTTGCTTTCTAATCCCAACAATGTGCTACTTTGTACATTCTATGGTACAAGGTATTTAGTTGATGTGATTAAATGAAGAACCTTAAGGTAAGGAAACTGCCATGGAGTATTCAGTCAAATTCAATGTCATCAAAGGATTCCTCTCAATAGGGATACAGGAGATGGTCACCATGGAAGCAGAAGTTAAAATGATACTCCTATAAGTCTAATGATACCTGTAGTCCCTGAACACTGAGAAATCAGGGAAACTATTTGATACTAGAACTAGGTGACATTTATGATCCTAAAAGCTTCTTAATCCTTGTTTATCCCTTATAATTTTTTTAAAAGGTAGTTTAAAGTTGATGGGTCCTATTGTTCTAGCCAGATAAGAGACCATCTTGCTATGTCCATCAGATAAGCATCACTATCATATTAAACATCCCCAGCCAGCACAAAATCACAGAGCTGCCTGTGTAGAGAGGGCAGAGGAAGGACACATGCTCTCTCATGTAAACTAAACTAAAATTCTGCAACATAATGACACACTTTGATTGGATATATCAATTATTCTATGAAATATGTATGTGCATACATATATACATAGATTGGTCAATACATCAATCAATAGCTAGCTTTCTTTTTGTATTTAATTAGACAATAGATCAAAGATATGCAAATAAATACTTTGACAGTG
>JADRCC010565265.1:0-16835 GCA_019843855.1 Hylomyscus alleni
CTCTGCCTCCCAAGTGCTGGGATTAAAGGCGTGCGCCACCACCGCCCGGCTGAATTTTTAAGTTTTTCTACTTCTGCAGACACAAGAGACCTGTGGCTTGATTGTGATTTTTAGCATTTTCTGGTGCACCAGGGTTCTTCCTTCCCCTTTTTTTTTCTCCATCCTATTTGCATGTCTACACCCACCCAATTAGGGCCCAAGTGGGCCTGGGTTGGGTGTGGGTATAAATCTGAAGTACTAGACAGCCAGAGAACTCCACTGAGGACACAAAGAAGGTAGGCTACTTTTGAATCTCATTAAAGACAGAAGCAACCACCTTACTTGGTTTGTGGAAGGGAATTTGTTACTGTAGCCCTTTCCAGCCTCCAGACTTGAAAACTTGTTGCTTAGAAGTCTGTTGGATAATGCACCACAGTGGGAGTGAGCTTGAAGTTCAACTACACACTTAAGAAACCCTCCAACTTGCCCCCAAGAAGACATTCTCTTCCTGGCTACTTTAAATCATGATGCAGACCTCTTAGCTCCTTCTTTATCTTTATGTTTTCCTGTATGACACCTGTCCTTCCTGCTATAATGTAAATGAACCAAACCTCTGAAACTGTAAGCCAGCTCCAATTAAATGTTTGCTTTTATAAGAAAAAAAAAAAAAGTCTGTTGTTCTGGTCTGGAAGAATTGTAGCTGGGCAGTGGTGGCACCCGCCTTTAATCTCAGCACTTGGGAGGCAGAGGCAGGCAGATTTCTGAATTGGAGGCCAACCTGGTCTACAGAGTTAGTTCCAGGGAGGGGGGGAGGGAGGGGAGAGAGAGAGAATTGTAACAAATTGTAACACTTCTCAGGGTTGTACCTGTTGAGCTAGGTGGTGGTGGCACACGCCTTTAATCCCAGCACTTGGGAGGCAGAGGCAGGCAGATTTCTGAGTTCCAGGCCAGCCTGGTCTACAGAGTGAGTTCCAGGACAGCCAGGGCTATACAGAGAAACCCTGTCTTGAAAAACCAAAAAAAAAAAAAAAAAAAAAAGAGAGAGTGGGCAAACTATGGCTACTTTCTGAGGGTGAGACTGTGGGAAGAAGCAGCTACCTGCTCCAGGAGGGAGGGGTGGGAGCAGGGAGGGGCAAGAGGGGTGGGAGCAGGCAGGAAGTCTTGGTGGATATTTCACAAAAACTGCCGCGTAGGCGTTGGAGAGATGGTTCAGTGGTTAAGAGCACTGGCTGCTCTTCCAGAAGACCTGGGTTCAATTTCTAGCACTCACATGGCAGCTTACATGTAGTTAAAACATCAATGTATATAAAATTAAAATAAATACTAAAAAAAAAACAGGGGTGGGGTTTGGGGGGAGCAGAAGCAGGAGCTGGAACAGGGAAGTAGGCAGGAGCTGGGTACAAAGGAAACCAGTAAGAAAAGCCTATTTAAGTTGACAGTGGTGACACATGCCCATGTCTTTAATCCTGGAACTGGGGAAGCACGCTCACAGGATTGTGTACAGTTGTCTCTATATTGTCTCTCACACGTGCTGCCTTCTTTTGCATGTATTGTTCTGTAGTGGCTATTCCTGGTTGTCAACTTGACTATATCTGGAATGAATTACAATCCAGAATTGGAAGGCTCACCTGTGATCCTAATCTGGAGGCTGGGAGATACAAGTTTTTGACTTGGATCTTGGCTGGGAGATCTTGAAGCATAATGGCTATGAATCCCAGAAGATTAAGACAGGGAGATCTCTGAGTTCAAGGTCATCTGGGATTAAAGGTGTGGTGGATGATAGGTCTGGAGACCTATATAAGGACACTGGAAGAAGAAAGGCTCTCTCTGCTTCGTCTGCTTGCCTTGTGGGACTGAGCAACTGCTAGATCCTTGGACTTCCATTCACAGCTGCTGCTGACCATTGTTGGGGGCTAGACTACAGACTGTAAGTCATCAATAAATTCCCTTACTATATAGAGACTACCAAAAGTTCTGTGACTCTAGAGAACTCTGACTAATACATGCTCCAATACTTTTAATTAAATCAATAATTTAGTGTGTCTGTGTGTGTGTGTGGGTGAATGTGGAGGTCAGAGGACAAACTTCAGGTGTCAGTCCCAGACCTCATTTAAGACAGGGTCTCTTTGCCATTGCATAAGCCAGGATGGCTGGCCCAAGAGCTTGTGTGATTCTCTATTTATTTAATTATCTATGCGTTTATTTACTTATTAAATGTGTATGAATATTTTGTCTGCATGTATGACTATGTACCCTGTCCATATTTGGTCCCCAAGGAGGCCAGAAGAGGGTGTTGGATTCCCTGGAATCCCTGGAACTGGAGTTAGGGATGGTTGTGAGCAACAATGTAGATGCTGAGAATTGGACCTGGGTTCTCTGGAAGAATATCTGGTGCTATATAACCATGAGCCATGTCTCCACCCCCATCCCCAAGACTCTGTAAATCTACCTCTATGCCTTGCCATTTGGTTCCCTAGCATGCCCCTGCCTGTTTTCTTCACTGGCAGAGATTGCCAGGATACAGCACAATTCATTCACACATTCTCCTATGCATGGATGTTCTGGCTGTTCTCAGTGCATCCTGTTGATGATGCCTAGTAGAGATATGAAAGCTTTTGTGGGATGAAGCCCTAAGAAGAAAAACCACATGGGCCAGGTATAGGGGCATAGCTATAGTGTGAATCTGAAATATTCTTGCCTGGAGTGGCCAAGGGGAGATCCATGTGTTGAAGTATTGCTTGGTCCCCAGGTCCTGGTCCTTTTGGGGGTGTTGGAATCTATAGGAATCTTTGATGGAATCTATAGGAAGCTTTAGCTCATTGGGTGTGTGCCCTCAAAGGGGACTGTGAGACAATGGACTTGTTCTGTCTCTTCTCCAGTCCTGGTTATGAGGGAAACAGGCCTCCACTTCCATGCATACTGATGAGACATTGTGCTGACCAAAGCCATGGGCTGAAACCTCCAAAACTTTATGCTGAAGCAAACCTTTTCTCTTTTAAAGTTGATGTGTCTCAGGTATATGGATGAGGTAACTGAAAGCTGACTAACATAAGACTAACAAATGCACATGTCAGAGATGGAACCAGGCCTATGGATGCTAAGCAAGTGCTCTTCCACTGAATTATGCTCCCATCCCCACATTTTGTAACTATTATCCACTGTTCTACTATGGGCGGTATTTGATTTATATTCTTACCAATGACTTGTCAGATTTGAGCTAGTTTATTTCTCCCACACTATTTTTTTTTTTTTTTTTTTTGGTTTTTTCGAGACAGGGTTTCTCTGTATAGCCCTGGCTGTCCTGGAACTCACTCTGTAGACCAGGCTGGCTCTGGTCTACAAAAAAATCTGCCTGCCTCTGCCTCCCAAGTGCTGGGATGAAAGGCGTGCGCCACCACTGCCCGGCACCACACTATTTCTAATACCAGCTAGTTTTATACCTTAGTCTTTTTTGAAATTCATAGTTAATGTGTGTATCTTAGAAACTGGTTACTTTGATTCAAAGTCCCGAATCAACCTAAGAACTGTGTGACTTTGGGAAGTTTCTTAATCTTTCTGTATTTGTTTCTTCATGATGTAATGAGAATAAAAGAGTAGTAGTATGTGGCAGCCACATACACTCCGTCTCCACTGTACTTCTCGGACTAGGTTTCCACTAGTTGCTGCAAGCCAGTGACTGAGGTGCCTTGAGTCAAAACGTAGGTCCCATCCCCTGAGACTCAGGACCCTCTGTGGGCTTTATACTTTCTTAGAAGTTCTCACTCCCTATATAAAACATTTCCTGTCTGTATGAGTTTTCTTTTGTTGCCATAACAAGTTGCCACAAACTTACTAGCTTTAAAACAATGTCGGGCGGTGGTGGTGGCGCAGACCTTTAATCCCAGCACTTGGGAGGCAGATTTTGAGTTCAAGGCCAGCCTGGTCTACAGAGTGAGTTCTAGGACAGCCAGGGATATACAGAGAAACCCTGTCTCAAAAAACTATAAATAAATAAATAAATAAATAAATAAATAAATAAATAAATAAAACAATGTAAATCTGTTCACTTACAGTTCTGGACACCAGAAGTTGCCCTGTAGTTGTTGGGAATAGAACCTGAGTTTACTAGAATAACAGCCTGTGCTCCTAAGTGCTGAGAGCCATTTTCTTCAGCCCTGGTTGGTTGTTTCTGAGACATAGCTTCACAAAGTAGCATGGTCTAGCTTCAAATCCCTGATCTTTTTGCCTCAGCTGGGATTAACAGGATTGAGCCACCATGCCTTGATCTGATTAGAATTTAACTAGCTAGATATCCTAGATATTTTTTTCTGTCAATTTTTGTTCCCTTGGTGTAGGGCCTTCCCCAGTTTTCTGCATGGTGGGTATTTCTCCCAGTCAATCACAGGTAGCCCACACTGGCGTCTGCTTCTCAGAGGCAGCCCTGCAGTGAGAGGGGAAGGCATGGTCACACAAACACAGCAAGATTTAGGCTCAGTGCCTACTCCCAGGGAAGGACATGCTTGCAGTACGAACACAGACAGAGCAGACATCACCAGTCCGGTCTGGGAACCCAGCCCACTGACTCTCATCCTGGGCTCAATCAGGCTCACTCCTACACTTAGTAGATGGTTCAGTCACTTGCTTGAAAGTCTACAGACTATTTCTGGGAGGACTGAGAAGGTAGATGGTTGCCATGGAGAGGTCCAGGATGAAAATATGTGTGAGAGAGACTTTTATTTTTCCACTACGAAGCCTGGCCAGCCTTTCATTTTGTACCTGAGGAGTGTTTTTACCTACCACAAAACAGAGAACTTTTAAATGTGTTTTTGAACAGAACTAAATTCTCTGCATATTTTATCTCTTAGAAGCCCAAAGGTCACGAGGGTCACATAAGAGGCTGGTGTCTGAAAGCCACTGGCTTGAAGGAAGCCACCCTCTCCACAGTGCTCAAGGGTTTTGTGGAAGGCCTTGTCCTTGAACCAATGTGAAACAATCCTTTGGTGAAGATGGCCTCTAAGGCGTCTCCGGGCACCCCTCTGTGGTCATTCGGATCCACCAATGGTCTTCATAGGGAAGTAACATGTTGGTGCTGAGGTAGGAGATGCCGCCCACCTTCCTTACCATCTCCCTTTAAGCAGATGTCATGGAGTTGGAATCAGAGTATGCAAGTGACCAGAAGTTAGAATAGGTAGAAAATTCCATTTAAAAATGATATTTATGGACTGGAGAGAAGGCTCAGTGGTTAAGAGCACTGACTGCTCTATCAGAGGTCCTGAGTTCAATTCCCAGCAACCACATGATGGCTCACAACCATCTGTAATGGGATCTGGTGTCCTCTTCTGGTGTGTTTGAAGACAGAAACAATGTATTCACATATATAAAATAAAATCTTTAAAAAATTATATTTACTTAAAATTACATTTATTTGGGACTGGAGAGATAGCTGAGGAGTTAAGAACACTTGGCTATTCTTTCAGAGGACCTGAGTTTAGTTCCTAGAACCCATATCAGGTTGCTCACAACCATCTGGAACTCCAGCTCCAGGGAGCCAATGCTATTGGCCTTCTCAGGTACCTTCACTCACGGGCATATACCCAAATGCAGTCCCGCACACCTATAATAATTAATGCCTTATAATTAAAAACAAAAAGACATGTTTAGAAAACGTTGTTAGAAAATGCTGGGTCATAGTCTCACTGGAGAGCTAAATGAGCTGGTTTTGGACTTGTAGATGAGTCTTCTTTCCCAGCCTCCCTAGCACTGTGAGTACAGGTGAGCCATTCTCTACTTTCTCCCCCCCACTGCACCCCCCACATTCTCTCAGTCAATGCTCTCATGCTTCTAAGGATGGGTACCTCACACCCTCAGGGCCAGACTTTGTAAGTTCAGCTCCATTCTGCCAGGAATGATTGGCTTTCTTTGGCTCCAGATCAGGTCCTGATTTCTCTCTTGGGACATCCTGTGGGCCCTTGCTGTGCCCTCTGGGCACTCAGACTCTGAACTCCCTGCTGAGGAACCTCTAAAATCAGTGCCCAGTGGCCTCATGAGAGCCAACATGTATCAGATATCGCTTCACCATGCCTGAGTTCAGAGCAATCTGAGGTGCTTTCCCACTAGAGAAAGCTGGGCCCACAGCAGGGAGCAGCAGGTGGAAAGCCACCAGAAGACTAGGGTACCCCTGCAGTGACAATTTTGGAATTTTCGTTTCTTTATATATAAAAAAAAAAAAACAACAGAAATACTATAAGAATATATTTTCAGCCGGGCGGTGGTGGCACACGCCTTTCATCCCAGCACTTGGGAGGCAGAGGCAGGTGGATTTCTGAGTTCAAGGCCAGCCTGGTCTACAGAGTGATTCCAGGACAGCCAGGGCTATACAGAGAAACCCTGTCTCGAAAAAACCAAAAAATAAAAAAAAAAGAATATATTTTCATTTTAATCACAGGTTTGGGATATGGGGCTGCTTCAGATTGTCCACAGCAGGTGACTATTGATTTGCCTCGTGCCCTAGTGGGGACATGATTTTGCCAGCTGCAAATGGTGTCTGCGATATTGTGTGATATGTGGGATTCTGGGAAATTTTCAGAGGGTTTATAAAGAGCCCCAAAAGGAGTTGTTGGTTGTTTGTTGTTTGTTATTGGTTGTTGTTGGTTATGGTTTGTTAAGTAGTTGTGCCCAAAGAAGAAACACCAACAAAAAGAAATTAGATATCCTGATGGTGATGATCAAACTTGCTCCAAGGAACTTGACACCCTTAATCAGCAGGAAGAAGTCTAACGGTGCGACCCTCTTCTAACCCCTGACTTTATGCAGGGATCTCTTTCCTCTCCTCTCTATCCTTTTCCCCCTCTTACCTAGTGTTGGGGGGTTTAAAGGATGGAGACAAGTGGAGGAAAGAACAACCTACAAAGTAGCCAAAGACAGCCACACCCCACCCATCTCAACTCTGGCCTCTCCCCGGACAGGCCTGGATTCTTTGTCATGGGAGGGATATGGATATAGTTTGGTAGAGTCCTTGCTTCCAAGTGAAAGACCTGGGTTTGATATCCAATACTATAAATACAACAAATTTATAATAATCAATCAATAAAATACATTAATTTTTAAAAGAGAAAAACAAAATAAAACAAATACAAGCTCAAATATATAAAGGAAACAAATATATCTAACCTAGGATTTTACACCTAGAATGGGGTTTTACACCTAGAATTTGAAAGTGAATTGTTTTCAAGAGATATGACAAGCAACTTATAGATCTTAAAAGACTGGACCAGAGATCCAGCCACAGCTCAAGTCTGGAACCTCTGAGAAGAGAAGGAGAGGGAGAGGGAGAGGGGGAGAGAGAGAGAGAGACAAAGAGAGACAGAGACAGAGAGGGAGGGAGGCTGGGGGATTCACTTAGTGGCGGCTGACTCTAATGGTGGCTGCGCAGTGGGGCCACATGAGCAAGTTTACAGCCTCCCAGGTCCAGCTGTCTACCTTCCAGAAACAGTCCAAGCGTTTGGTACCAGCATCAGAGCTCTCAGCATTGCACCCACGAGAGCTGAGGGTCCCCAGCAGCTCTGTGCGCCCTCTGCTGGCACCTGGGAGTAGCCTCAGCTCTTTCACTGAGAGAAGGGACTGGGACTCAGGGATGAGGGCAGGAAGGCTGGACAACTTATATAAGCTGTGCTCTATGATAGACATTTAACCAGAGGTTGCTATTTAAAGTAAGTGACCAGGAGACACGTGGGTACACTATCTGGCACATGGGTGCAGGACTCAGGCAGAAGCGGGCGGCCCCCAATACTGGTCATCAGAAGTGTCACCCGGTCTCAAATAGAAAAAGGGGCTGAAGGCAGTGGCCAGACATCATGGGGGCGTGGAGAGCAGGCTTTAATTAAAGTGCTTAATGCACTCAGCGATGTTTCTATTTTTTCACGACTAAAGTCTCATCCATTCCCATTCAGAGTTCCACTAATGACAAGCAAGGGTCATTCATAACTTGTCGAGTTCAGTAAATAATTCCCAAGGCCAGCCCCTGTGAAAACGCAAACCAACAAACTGCAGGGGAAAGGTGTGCTAAGAATAGCTCACTGTGCACCAGGCATTGTGGCCCTGCCTACGATAGTTCAGTCCTTACTTGGGTTCTCAGAGTTCCATTTTAAAGGAGAGGAAAGTGTACCAGGTCCAATAACTCCTTCAAACATTTGTAGCTGGGACGGCCTTGGAGCAGCAAGACTCTTGCACAAGTTTCTATTTTCCTGGCTACAGGTTTGTTCAGGTACTATACATTTGTCCTTGGGAATTCACATGGAGTCCTTCTTCTGGGAAGGGGCAGGGAGAATGAGCACTGGAAATGGGTCTATCCAGGTGAGGCGTAGACAGGAGGAAAGGTAAGGATGCTGGGGTAGAGAAGGGGCTTGTACAAAGACAGAGAAATGAAGAACAGCGCATAAACGGGGGGGGGGCTATCTGTCGGCTGGGGTGCAGCTCAGTAGAGAATACTGACTGGCATCTTCAAGGCCTTGGGTCTCATCTCCAGTGCTGCAACAAACCAAACCAAATAAAAACACCAAGCAAAGGAAACAAAATGTAGCCTGGCAGGAATGTGTCTGGAATAGGCTCCAAATGGTACCCAATGGGAGGATCCCAGTTCAAGGGTCCTAGATGCTAGAAACAACCTAGTGTTTTCAGAACGAAGGAAGGAGGTCTGGGTGGTCCCTGTTTCTGTTTTTCACAAGAGAGATATGGGCCTTGCCCCATTCCTTATATCAGCTGGTGTCCATCCTGGGGCTGAGGATACACCTAGGGATGGGGAGAGGGTCTGCCTGCACAGAATGACCAAGACTCAAGCGTTCACAAGTCCACCTTCTAACTGAGAACTGTGGAGAGTTGATAGTTTCTAGGGAGTGAGAGTCAGCTTTCTTTAAGGGTCTGAAAGGTCAGTCATGCTCCAGTACATGGCTCCCACTCAGGAGCTTATAGGCAGCACAAACTGGACTAAATGGATTATTGGGAAAAAAAAGAAAAAGAAAAAGCAACCTGCTGGTGGTGACATATGCCTTTAATCCTAGTCACAGGCAGGTGGATTCCTGTGAGTTCAAGGCCAACACGGTGTACCGCACAAGTTCCAAGATAGTCAGGGCTCTACAGAGAAACCCTGATTTAGAAAAACAACAACAACAACAACAACAACAAGCAACAAACAAGGAGAGCACATGAAGACCTTGGAGAGTGTCTGGAAAGAATTAGGGGAGAGATTAAGGTGAACATGACCAAAACACATTGTATGAATCTGGGCGTGGAGGCATACAGCTTTAATCCTAGCATTTGGGAGGCAGACAGGCAGATTGCTGTGAATTTGAGGTCAGCCTGGTCTGCATAGTAAGTGCCAAGTTAGCCAGGGCTATACATTGAGACCCTGTCTCAAATTTAAAAAGAGAAAGAAAGAAAAAAGAAAGAGGAAAGAAGGAAGGAAGGAAAGGAAAAGGAAAGAAAAGAAAGAAGAAGTCAAAAACAGTGTATGAAATTCTCAAAGAATTCGTTAACAATACTTTTGAAAGAAAAAATAAAAACCAAAAGAGGAATTAAATTAAAAGAAAGTTTGTCCTAATCCTTATTAGAGAAAATCTGGATAGGAATATTTATAAAAAACAACCATGCAAAGAGATGAAGGCTGTTACCTGAAAGCCACGGAGAACGTCTCAAAAGGAGCCCTATGGCCATCTTAGTCTTGGGTCTGCCTTCTGGAAAACAGCAGCTTAAAGTCCCCCGAGCTTCTGTAGCTGGCGCTGACGGAGGACCCATCTTTTACAGTACTTGGAAGGAGGTCAGTCTATACTTGTCAGTGTTTCAATGCAGGCTGGCCTTGTGGCTTACTATGGCCAGCAGAGGTGATACTGTTGTAGCTCTGAACTCAGGCCTAAGGGACCTCTTCTGCTTTTGCCTGCTGCCTTTTTGTGAATAAGCCCCAGTCTACCTGCTGGAACAGTCGAGAAAGAGTGGGAAAGAAGCCATTTGTCTAAGCCAGGGTCCTAAGCCTGCAACAACGCCCTGATAATGGCAAAGGCCGTTTCTCCTGAGCCTGTCAGATCTTCTGGGACTGTTGAACAGAGGAGAGGTGTGTCTGATTGAGGTAGCACAGGGAGAGGTCAGAAGGAAGGGCAGTGGGGAGGCTGCTGCAGCTGTCCCGTGAGAGATGGCAGGGTGGCTTCAGTGCTGTGAGACTGGACATTATTCTGATCTACTCAAAGTAGAGTGGTGGCAGGGACCTGCTGATGGATTAGACATAGCAATGAGCAGAGAAATCAAGAAGGCCAAGGTATCCACCCAGAGCATCTGGGTGGGCAGAGGTGCTCACAAACTCTACTGGTTCCAGATCTAGCAGGCTGTGCTGGGGCTCTATACAGAAACCTATGTCCAGGCTCAGTAGAAGGCCCTGGTCCAGTCCAGAACAGAAAGGTGTGTTGTGCTTATCATGCATGTATCTGCTCTTCAGTGTGGCCACCACAGGAGAAGGAACCTTATTTCAGAGTGTGTGTGTGTGTGTGTGTGTGTGTGTGTGTGTGTTGGGGGTCGGGGAGGCTGGCTATTCTCTGCTGGATAGACTGACTCTAGCTGACTGAAAAGATGGACTAGCCAAACCTCTTCTGCAGAAACCTGGGCCATCTGCACGGGTCTTAAGTGACTACATGGCACCCTCTGGTGGCTTTCAAGGCTCTTCATTGCCCTCTGATTATTCTGGACTCGGGCTTTGGGCTTTGTGCTCCAGTAAACTGTTCTTCAGGCAGAAGGCTTGTAAGCCTGGGGGATGGATGCCTCCCCAAAGCTTGGTTTGTTGAGTGGACCAGGGAGAGATAGTGAACCTAAATCTCAGGTGATCAGATGGGTGCACCTGGGGACGAAAGTCTGGAAGAGGAGATGGCTTGAGGGGCCAGTCCCACGGTCAGCTTTTGCTTACTTCTTAATCTTTCCCTTTTATCCTTTATGTATTTATTTATGCTTTCAATATATTTGAGAAACATACACATGAAAGAAACGAGCGATTTCCACTATGAGGAGTAAGCCTCACTCTAGCCTGGGTCTCAGACCTAGGGGCAATGCTATGATAAGTGATGTTTCAAGCCAGAGATCCAGTATGCACCCTTTAACTGGCATTTATCTGGCGCTTGGTGTGTGTGTGTGTGTGTGTGTGTGTGTGTGTGTGTGTGTGTGTGTGTATACATACGTACATATGTACGTACTTGCACGTGGAGGTGTATTGGGTGTATTCCTTATTTACCATCTCTATTGTTCTTTGAGATAGAGTCTTCCAGTGAACCTGAAGCTCACCAGTTTGTCTAGACTGCTGTCCACAGGGCCCCAGGTATCTGCCTGTCTCTTCCTCTTCAGTAGGGAAAAGGAGGAGCAAGCACTCTCTCCATCCCCACTTTATTACAGGCATGCCCTGACACACCTGTTATCAATGTAGGTGCTAAGGATCCAGACTCAGGCTCCCACGCTCAAGGATTACACACTTTGCTGACTTAGCTATCTCCTCTGCTGGCTGGCTGGCTGGTTGGTTGGTTAGTTTTCTACCCTTGCTGGTTGTTTAGTTGGTTGGTTGGTTGGTTGGTTGGTTGATTGGTTGGTTAATTGAGACAAGGTCTGCTATAGTCCTAGCTAAGCTCAAACTGTAGAACTGCAGCTGCACTTGAACACCTGACCTTCCTTCCCCTACTTCCCAGTTGTTGGATTTCCAGGCTTGTGCTGCCACAGCCAGCTCACCCTCAGCACTCTTGACCCCTGCATCTTGAAACAGTACAAGGTCCCAATCCCTTGGACTGAGAAGTGTAAGGCTTGCTGCTACTGATGACTGAGGGTTTAAAGATCCTGAATTGAACTCTGTAGCACCCCCAAGGATACCTAGGATTGAGGTCCCAGCACCTGTGCTATAGGCTTCTCCTTCCCTACTTAGATTTCCATCTTGTTAAAAATCCCCTCTCTGCTTATTTCCTGAGCCATTCTCTGCAGCTGCTCTATACTTCCCTTGGACACAGCCTAGTCCAACATCCCATCTGCCTGTTCTATAGACCAAGGTAAGGGCCTTCTATAGTCAGTCATGCTTCCTTGTGCTATCAGTAGGGTGTGCCAACCTCAGCGCTCAGCATTAGATAGGGGTCTGGGCCTGGTGTTGGGTGCAGCTTGCCTTTTGGACGCTGTGCTCAATTTCCTCTGATGGAAGTTTACCCACACCACCATTTCCTCTTCAGCTTCTTTTTTCCTAATACCCTGTCTATGCATGGCCTATAGTTGGTGCCTCCAAGATGCTGACCAATATAGGAAATCTCAAAGGAAGGGAATGTGTGTATTGTGAAGACCTCAAAGCAAGATGACAGCATTCTGCTCTCACCTGAAAGTGAGTCTTGTGTAAGGCATCTAACTTTTCCTTTTGAAGCTTCTTCATAAAATGGTAAGGTACCTCATAAAATTGTATGAGGTTGAGATGTTGTTTAAAATTATTTATTTTATATATGTAAGTACACTGTCGCTATCTTCAGACATCCGAAGACAGAAGAGGGCATCAGATCCCATTACAGATGGTTGTGAGCCACCATGTGGTTGCTAGGAATTGAACTCAGGACCTCTGGAAGAGTAGTCAGTGCTCTTAACTGCTCAGCCTCTCCAGTCCCCAACATTGAGATGCTTAAAGCCTATAGAACAGTTATCATGTACTAAATAAATATTTGTCACCATATAACTAAAAAGTAAACAGTAATAGAATTGCCCAAAGAACAAATAAGAAAAACATTGTTTATAAACTGTAATGAATCTATACTGGTCTATTCCACTACCATTTTCTAAAAATTTTTATGTGTATGGGTGTTTTGTCTGTGTGTATGTCTGTGCACTGCATGCATGTCTGGTGCTCATGAAGGTCAGAAGAGGGTATCAGATCGCAGTGTGGGTGCTGGGGCCCTAACTGGAACCTTCCAAAGAGTGACAATTGTTCTTTTTTTTTAAAAAAGATTTATTTATTTATTATATGTAAATACACTGTAGCTGTCTTCAGACAGAACAGAAGAGGGCGTCAGATCTCATTATGGGTGGTTGTAAGCCACCACGTGGTTGCTGGGATTTGAACTCATGACCTTCTGAAGAGCAGTCAGTGCTCTTCCCCACTGAGCCATCTCACCAGCCCAGACAATTGTTCTTAATCATGAATATGCATTTCTCCAGCCACTGGTTTTGTTTTTTGGAGATAGGATCTCAAATAGCCCAGACATTGTTCTCACTATGTAGCAAGGTTTTCTTAAACTCCTGATCCTCCCACCAGTGCCTGTCAAGCACTCAGAGTGCAAGTGTGTTCTACCATGCTCGGAATGCCACTGGCATTCTTAAGTATCAGAGGGCTAGGGGTGCAGCCCAGTGCCTGCTTAGTGTGTGCAAAGTTTCATCCCTAGTGCTTAAGAAATAAAAATCAACAATATTAGCCAATCCACTGACTTCCATAGTTATCCACAAACTTCCCAGCATGATATCGTTGCTTTTGAAACAAATGAGGTTTGAGTGTGATGTTGGTTTTAAATGATGACAGACTAAATCATGGCTGAGTTAAGAGGTCATTCTCTGACCTCAAATTATCATGCTCATTTGATTCTGCCTCATTCTGGGCCTGTGTGTTGGGGGGGGGACGGTGCCAAGGCAGAAGTTGGTGACAGGCAAAGCTAAACTTGCCTCTGGTATGTTGGCGAGAGTCCCTTTCTCTGCAGAGTGCAAAGTCTTAGAGAAAAAGACTTTTGAGCCGCAGCTCAATGATATAGCACTTATTTAGCCTGTGTGAGACCCTGGGTTCCAACTCCAGCACTGGAAAACAATAATGCCAAAAACCAAATAGATAGCAAATAGTTACGAATTTGGAAATAAGATCAGACTGCTAATTGGAAGCCTGCTTTCTGTGTGCATGTGGGAGAACTGAAGAGCAGAAGGTAAGGTTTTCTTGGAGGCAGGAGCTCAGGTCTATGGAGCCCTAGGAGTTGTCCTCTTCACACTCACTACTGTCTCCAAGTTGGGAGCCCCAAATGCATAAGTGTTGAGCTTAGGAGATTAGGTAAGGAGCCAAAAGCATGGCTGGAGAGGCTATCACTTCACTTCATCTGCACAAGGAGGTAGAGATTGGGACCACCTTCAGACAGTCATTCCCAGAGTCAAATGGGTCAACAGCCACAGCCATGCTAGGCTGGGATGGAGACAGGTGGGATGGAGGCCACTTTCTGGTTCCAAAGTCCTGGGTCTTACCGAAGTCTAGACAGTGTGCTGGCTATAAAGCAAACAGACCTCAGTAACAAATGAGTCTGTCTCTGTACCTTGTGGTTTGTTGCACGGTGCAGGTAGGTGCAGAGACTACTGATCTGCCATACCGCCTTTTGTAAATGCCACTTATTTTGCAGAGATCTAGCTACCCTCATAGCTTTTTATGCTTTTGAGATGGAGTCTCATGTATCCCAGTCTGGCCTTGAACTGGCGTTGAAAATTACCTTAAACTTTTGGCCTTCCTGTCTCCATCCTTAGAGTGTTGGGGTTACAGGCACGGGCATGTAGTGGAGATTGAGTCCCAATCAGGACCAATTGGGCCAACTTCCAATCCATGACACGACTTCTCAACGTCTCTACTCTCCTTGGCTCAATTCCACGTCCTTCTGTCGCCTCAGTGTGCTGAACATAACTTAGTCTCTCACACTCAGAAACTTTAAAAAAAAAATTTTTTTTTTAAACAAAATTTCGTATGTGTGTTTTGCCTGCATGTCTGTGCATCACATGTGCAGAGCCCATGGAAGCCAGAAGAGGGCATATAGGTAGCAAACAAGCAGTTTTTCAAACCTGAGTCCTTTGGAAGAACAGCCATTGTATTATTAAGGCATCTCTCAAAAAATCTCAAACTTTTTAATGGTCTCTGAATATAGTTAGCGCTGCAAGCACATTATTTAAGAGCCAAAATCTGTTTCCCCACCTATGGGGTGGGTGAAGGGCGAGTGATAGGCTTCACAAAACCTGCTATGTTGCTAGGACCTGAGAAAACTTCGCAGTTACCACGCTCCACCTCCTCCTCCTGGGCCCGCCCCTTTGCGGCAGCGCGTGCGCAGCATCCTCTTCCAAGTGCAGTACACTCGAAGACTCGGCGCTCGACCGCCGCGTGTCAGTCTGTCTTCCGGTTTCTGCCCGGCGCCCCTGCCGAGCGCCGAGTCACCGATGGCGATGGCTGCCGCGGGGCTCTGAGGAATCTTGCAGGCCAGCAGTCTGGACCGGAGGTGGAGTGTAAGCTGCTGGCTGCCTGTCGGAAGCCGCAGGGAGTGAGGAAGGGTGTCACGCTGTTCGGAGCCGCCCCAGAGAGCGCGGCAGTGGCTGAGGTGGGTGTGACGTGTGGTTTGAGGTGACGATGCGGTCGGGAGATGAGGCTTTGCGGGCCTCTGCTGCGGGTCTCTACCCGCGACGTGTTGCGTGGCGTCTGCAGAGTCGCGTCTCGCGGGTGCGCGTGGCCGTGCGGACCTCTCTCTACAGAGCCCCCGGCTAAGTTTTTCTATCCAGTCTGAATGCGAGAGTTTGCACAAGTGGGCTTCTGGTTGCGGCATCGATTTTGGTGGTTTGTGGTGGCGCATAATTAATTAAGTGACTTTATGTTAGGGTCTCCCACTTCTTTCACGGAACCCTATTATCCTGCTCTCTGGTGTGTGTGGGTGTGGGTGGGTGTGTCAGATATCGCGCCAGACCACCGAGTTCTCGTGGTGATGGCGAAAATCACAGGCTCTCCTCACTGGCTGCGGTCTTGTATTATTTAGTCACTTCACTTGTGTGCAGGCTATGGCACCCCAGGCAGCTGTTGTGAAGGCATCTTGGCCGGAGCCTGCCTTGAGTAAGCGGCGTTTCTCCAGGGTGAGAATTGAGCTGCGATGTGTGGCCAAGGTGGATGGAGACGACTTCTGTGTGACTTTTTCTTAAGGATGAGTGCGGGCGGGGAGCAGGCGTCACACCCAGAGGATCCTGTCAGTCTCTGGCTGGGGAGAGAACCGGTCGGACCTGGTGCTGGCTGTTTAAGTGATGCCTCAGATGCTTTTCTGGATATATTTATTTATTTATTTAGTCTCAAGACAGGGTCTCACTATGTACCTGTGTCTGGCCTGGAACTTGTCATGTAAACCAGGCTGGCCTCAAACTCACAGGTATCCGTCTGCCTCTGCCTCCCAGAAGTGCTAAGATTAAAGGCATGCACCACTACGCCTGTCAGATTTTTTTTTTTTTTTTTTTTTTTTTTTTTTGAGACAGGGTTTCTCTGTGTAGCCCTGGCTGTCCTGGAGCTCACTCTGTAGACTAGGCTGGCCTCGAACTCAGAAATCCGCCTGCCTCTGCCCCCCAAGTGCTGGGATTAAAGGTGTGCGCCACCATGCCCGGCTGATGCCTGTCAGATTTTTTAATTAAGGGACATAACAAACTAGTGTCCCGTTTATTTATTTTCTGAGTTGCTGCCACCCTTCACCTTTGAGGACCAGATGGTACCCTCCTTTGCAGCTCACCACAATTCTAGCTACACAAACTCTCCCACTGTGTGCTGTGATATGTAGCCTCTAAGGTCTTGGAAACAAATTTCTTTGCTTCTGTGAAATGATTTTATCCTCATTCTCAATGGTTAGGAATCTTTCAAGGTCACATTAACAGTGACTTTGCTGTGGTCCAATAAGACAGAAAATTTAAGATTTTTATTTTTAAAGATTTATTTGGGCTGGAGAGATGGCTCAGTGGTTAAGAGCACTGACTGCTCTTCCAAAGGTCCTGAGTTCAAATCCCAGCAACCATATGGTGACTCACAACCATCTGTACAGCTACAATGTACTCATATACATAAAATAAATTTAAAAATTTTT
>JADRCC010565267.1:0-11787 GCA_019843855.1 Hylomyscus alleni
TTTTTTTATTTTTTATCTATTTATTTACTTCTCTGATGCTACACATTTCTGGTCTCCCCCTTTTTTAAAAGGGGAAAAGAGAGAGGTGAGGAGAAGCTCAGAATTGAAGCTTTTCCCTAGAGTTTCAGGGCCCTCAAGTTTAATCCTGAATATGCCAAGGGTATAAACAAAGACATGTGCTGGCAAGGAAAATTCAGAAAAGGGAGCACACGCAAACTATCATTAATGTGACAAAATTCTCCATACAGGGGGGTTAAATTATAGATAAAGGTTGAAGATCTATACTTTACAGTGATATCCTGTCTAGGTAGCTTTTCATAATCTCTGTCAGTTGACAAATCCCCTTGTTTATGACTTTTGCATAGCTCTATATGCTTTCTATTATTTACTAGTGTTATTAATTATAGTTTTCAGGGGATTATTTAACAGTTATTTTGAATAATGTATTGTCACTTATTCATCATTAGAAACAGGATCTCTACATTAAGTATCTGCCACATAACAAACAAGTGGGTTTAGTTGTGAAGGGTTAAACGAGTAGAGAATAAAATTACTGTCTGCTAGCAACTACCATGGACATTAAGTATGGATGCTTCAATATCATACAATTTATGATGATATAGGACCTCTGAGGAGACAAAATAATTTGAATCTATAAACTTGAAGTTTTCATCTAAAAGTCTAGAGTTCTTATGAGATAAAAGCCACCAAGTTTTACACATAGGGAAGAAAATTCCTCTGAGGAATCAGATCAGGAACTACAGGCCATAGAGGGAAGCCTCAGAAGAAACCAGCTGGAGAACAGTCAGACCTTGATGCCTCTCCACAGGAAAAAACAAAACACCACCATGAATTCACTGTGTCTCATCACCAAATCCCTGGGAGTCTGTTAAGACAGTTCTTCCAGTCAAATAGAAGAACAGACCTACATAGTCAGACAACAAATAGATGAATAATGAATGAATGGATGACTAAAGGTGTGTAAAAGTGTACGTATATAGAAGCTAAATAGATACCAAAATGTTAAATAACAGATAAATGGCAGACATAGATGATAAGTGATAAAAGACAGTTATGATAGGTGATAAATAGATAATGAAAGACTAAATAGTGATAGAAGATGGAGAGATTCTATGGAGAATTTTGACATGCAGACAACTCTCATACAAATATTTCTTTTGTTTATTTTCTTTACCCAGTACAGATAGTGCTAGATTAAACATTGATTTTAATTTAATTTTTTGAGATGTATATCACTCAATTGCATTGACTGATCTATTAGATCAGGGGTCAAATGACAATGCCCAACCCACACCAAGCTTCCAAATTATCTGGTGCTAGAGCCTAGTTAAATTTCTAATATTTGGAGGAGACTATAGATGCTTTCCACAGTGACTGTACTAGAAGAAATTCTTCCAATACTGTGCAGAATTCCTTTTCTTTCTCCAACATTTAGCATTTGCCATTTTGATAATATCCATTTTAGTGGTTTTGAGCATATCTGTTTCTCAGATATCTGTTGCTTATTGTAATGTTTTATTTTCAAAGTCTACACAGGAGTTTGAACATTTTGGAGTTAGTATCAATCACATCATTTATAAGCTAATAGGTGGAAATACATGTATTCTTAAACAAAAAAAGCTACATTCATAAATAAAAAATAGTCATATTTCCTCCTATGTAAAATATCTAAATTTAAAATGGAAAGACCTTGAAACAAGAAGAGAGATATCTGAGATTATGAATGGACCAATTGGAGGGTGAGATAGAAGAGAAAAATGATGGAATAGATATAAGCAAAATAAGATTTTTCTTCATGGAAATGTCACAGTGAAACACATTATTCTACTCAAGTAAAATACACTAATAAAGTATACAACTGTTATGGGAAGACAAAAAAACTTAAATAAGTAATAATGATAAGATCATATTGTCACTGAGATGACATTAAGTATGCACGCTATAAAGTAATAGTCTGCTCACTGTGATAGTACTTAATCCAGGACTTTGCATACTATAGATAACCATTGTGCCACTCGGCCTGTTACCTTGGCCTCATTTTGTAGTGATGAGCACTAGGGATTAAAAATGGGTACTCAGGGCCAGGCAGTGGTGGCACACACCTTTAATTCCAGCACTTGAGAGGCAGAGGCAGGCAGATTTCTGAGTTCAAGGCCAGCTTGGTCTAGAGAGTGAGTTCCTACACAGAGAAACCCTATCTCGAAAAAAAAAATGGTTACTCAGATTTTCCCATCATAAGTGTAGGCATACATAATTCTGGTTTTATTCTTTAATCACATAATTAACAAGAGCTAAAAGAATTTTAAAATGAGTCTGACTCAAATGCCTTATTTTAACCAGTGTATTACTTATTATTGCCACATTGGTCCTCTACTCAGTTTAGCATCATTAAACTGGCTTACCTCCTATAAAAATATGTCATGATACATAAATCTTTCTTTTCAAGTTGACCAAACCAGATAGAAGGAACCTTGACTACAGAATGATCTGTGTACATGACTATGCGCTATTTTCTTGATTGTCCACTGATGTAGGAGGACTCAACCTACTGTGGGCAGTACCATTCCTATGCAAGAGGGTATGGGCTGAACTGACCTGGAGCAAGCCACTAAGCAATATATTACCATGATCTCTGCTTCACTATCTGCCGGTAGGTTCTTTACTTGAGCTCCTTTCTTGGTTTCCCAAATGCTGTGACATGAATCAAATGAGTCCTTCCTTTTCCCAGTTGCTTTTAGTCAGTGTTTTATTATCGCATTAGCAGAGAAGAAAAGTGTAATTCCTGTATTTCCGGAGCCGGTAGAGTTCCTTCCCATGACAAAGGAATTCTGCTCATTGTTTAGCCCTTAAACTTCAGAATGAGAAACAAAGCTTTCCCCTCCAAGGAGACAGCTGGTTCCTTCTGTGCGTTATGTCTTCCTAGTTGTACATAAGGTTTCTATAAGTTAGGCTTTCATGAGTTATCAACATTTATTTAACTTTTCCAAGAGATGAAAGCCAAGGTTTTAGGGCAAATTAAATCATTGTTGTTCCTCAATAAGAATTGAAATTCAAATCTGCCATAGGAGAGAACTGCAGCTGAGCACAAAGCTGTCATATTCACATGCTAAATATTTCATTCCACCATTTGTTTGAAAATATTGCCAGTAGTCATGAAAGATTAATTTTTTTGTCTAGCACTTTAAAACAATGATGTTTTCATTAAGTGAAGGTCACTGCCAAAATCATTTGAAACACGTTCTCTAGATACCCACATGTATCACAGTGCGTTATGTGTGATTCACGTTATAGGAGACTACTCATTTGATTTGATATCAAATGCTTAGCAAATAAATCCTTTCCACACCAAGGTAGCCTTTTTAGGTTCTAAATTACTCACTATTTTAAGCTTTATGCTAGGGCCATTTTCAAGCCTCTGGTTCAATATCAACGTAAAATTATCTTCTAAACAATCATGAAGCTAGTGTGTTAGGTCATTTAATCTTTAAAATGCCATCAGATTGCAAATATATTAATATATTCTAGCATTGTTTTCAGGAAACATAAACTTATAAGAATTTAAAGTATGCTCCCTAAGAATTATGACCTCTCATGTATCTTTAGAACATACCGGTCGTACAGAGTTGCATGGTGAGAGAAAACAGCAGTCTAGAATGATGGACACCTTCTTCTGTCATTATATTCTCTTCTCTTGGCTGTGTTAATTTCAGCACATCTTAGAGTGATATTTACATTTTTGTTTTAATTTATTTACTTTTTATTAAAGGAAGAATTTTATCAGCATTGATTACATATCGTTTGAATATCTATAAAAATTATAGAAGATAGTTTTTGCAAAAGAAAAACAAAACCCTGATACATCAGATAAAATAGAGATATAATTAATTTGGGAATGCAATGAGCTTTAAACATCCTAGATTACGGAACTAAGAATTGGAGATGATGTTTACTTAAAATAAATTATACATTATACAAATAATTCTTTTATTTAAAACTAAATCACCATCTAACTCCCTCTCTCATGTAAAAATTGTTATTTTTAGATGTATGGATAAGTAGGGTGGAGGCCCTGCAGGAGTTGAAGGCAGAGTGAGGATGACCAAATATATTGCATAAGATGTGCTAGATGCATAAATAAGTAAAATATTTTACTTAGATTAAAAACATGTAACAACAATGAAAAATCTGAAAGTCTGCCTTTTTTAATCAATTAATTGATCGATTAATTAATTAATTGCATAGGATGTAGATACTTAGCAACCCTCATCAGCAAAATGCTTGTTATGTATATTTTTCCTTTATTTTAGAACATTTGTGCTGCTTACATATGCATTCATATATTGAAATTTACTAAAGGAAATAATTTTTAATATATCAAAGTAATTACAATTAGTACATACATTTATAAATATTTATTCTAATAATTAATATGGTATCCATAAACTTTTGTTTTATTTACTTAATTACTAATTCTTAATAATATGCAATATAATGAATTTATAAGACATTTTCATGTACGTATGTTCTGAAAAATTTCAGACTACTCATTAAATCTATAGTCATAAGAAATAGCCAAGAAACAGTTTAATCAAAAATGTCCTCTTGACATAGCCTAAACCCACCTAATAAGCATATCTCAGCTGAAGAAATACCTATATGAGGTAGGTTGTATTAATTATTAATTGACATTTGAGGGGTTAGTCCATTTCCTCAGGAGGTGGTTCTGAAGTGTATGAGAGAGCTAGATAAGCATGATGCTATGAGCAAGCCAGCAAGCAGCAACCCCCATGGTTCTGATGGACTTTTGCTCTGAGATTCCCTGATTCAATACAGTTCTGTCTAGGATAGCAAGAAGGCCTGCTTTTAAGTTCCTGCCCTGATTTACCTCAGTGATTGCATTATAAATGAAGGTGGTTTTGAATGGTGTTTAATCAGAGCAATCTAATTAAATCACATATTAATAGTTCATGTAGTCATTTTTACATATGTTAATTAAGTAAACATTACCTTCTAGTCTCCGACTTAACATTTAAGGTCTCTCCACCAGAACATTTAGCAATGATATTACAAGCAGAAGGATATATTGAATCTGGAAACTAAAAGAGTTATATCACTCATCTGAGTGTCTGTGATTACACAACAGTAAGGCAAATACATGGTGAAAACATCCATCCAGCCAGAGTAGTCAGTCAGATGTCTAGGCTTCATAGGCTTCAGTGTGTGTAGAAAATGTAGACTATACTTGCTTATTATGAGAGCAATTCTGTACAATGTTCTAACACAGCAGTAACTTTAAATTGGATTTGCAATTATTGATATGTAGAGCAGATTTTCATTTGATGAACCATTACATAAAATTTAGCTTGCTTCAAGCCATGTAGCCCAGCTTCTGTGTAGAATGATTGCTTGATTCTGAATAACAGAGTCTTAAAACTAGTAGAATTATTGTTACTTGAATTAAAAAGGTTTCTTCAGCTTTGTGCTACATTCAGCATGAAGGGCATATAGTGCTTTATTTACACTTGACAAATCATGCATGCAATAATCTAGATGTGTAGTATGTTCTTTTCTTTGGAAAAATTCAAAATTGTATTAAAATTATGTAATGAACAGTAGAAAAGATGAGAAATGGGCTGATAATTAAAGTTCATTGGACCATTAAGGAACCAAATGAACTAGGAGTGAAGGATGCTTTTATGTTCTACATTTTCTATTACTTCTTTCCTGGTGATACTGATTCATTGTGTTTATTTATTACTACATTACATTGTAAACAGTATGGAAACAAATATAGTATCTTCCTCATTATCAGCACTGGGCAAATTAAACAAAACATCAAAGAAGTCCACAAAGGACTTGGAATCAGTAATTCTCAAGGAAGGTTACCTAGTAAAAATACTTTATTATGAACATTCATTAGATTCAGAGGGCTGTTTCAACCTAAAATATGGAAGATATAGACTTTGATAAAGGGAAATGTTTATGATAAAGGACAGTATGATAAAGAAATATAAATGTATCCAATTTATAAATGCTTAGAAGGGAAAGCCATCTAATGAAAATTTATTAGCTGAATCATATTTTCCAATTTAATTGTATAAATGTAGTGTATTCTTGATAAATGTCAGAAATTCACAATAATAAACACCTGTTTACATCAGGAATAAGTGCTATATGATTGAAAATAAGTGTTAATGATTCTAATATTTCTATATAGATCAAGGTTAATACATAATGTTTTATTTACGGTGGTACAAATGTCATGGTATGTTGTGTCATTCTTGTTTAAATGTGCTCTGACAAGATTTCTGCTCAATAGGAAGAGAACAGCCACATTTAGCACAAGAAGACTACGACAGTGTGGGTAAAGCTGTTATTTTCTAAACATCTTAGTGGAATATGGGAAGAGTTTGTATTTTCTAGTCTTTATTCTTGCTATAGATTTTCTTGTGGTTTATATATATTATATATATATATGTATATATATATTTATATATATTTGAAGAAAACTGATTTTCCCTGTCACAGGAGTGTGAATTATTAATACCAATTGTATCTACTTCTCCCTATGAATGCTAAGACCATGACTAGCTTGAATCTGTGCAGCCTTTGCTATCACAATGTCTGTTAGTTCATATAACAATCAGTCCTATCCTGTCGGGCTTACAGTTTCCTTGGTATCATCCACCACCTGTGACTCTTACAATTATTTCATCGCCTCTTTGAATATATATATATATATATATATATATATATATATATATATATATATGTGTGTGTGTGTGTGTGTGTGTGTGTGTGTGTATGTATATGTATATAGTTAATGTCTTATTTTATAAGTAAAATATAAAGCAAATTAATAAGAAATACCCCCTCAAACAAAATTATTTATGAAAGTTTCTTCTTTTATGTCCTATTAACTCACTGCATAAGAAACACTAAATTTTAACATTTACCACAGCACCTTTAAGAAAAGCTGTTGATCTTCCACACAGCACATTTCTTAACCTTTTATTTTCCACTATCTTATCTAAAATTTTCAGAGGAAGAATTATCAGAAGCTGTACTCTGGATAGTAGCTCATGTCAGAGTCATGGAAAATTGCCTTTCATCATCAATTAGAAATCCCTAAATACTTTGGTAAGCCTTAAATACTGCTCTACATTATTGCAGTGCACAGTCACCACACCCTGCAAGACGATGCTTTCATTTAATCAATAGTCTTGATGGGTTAAATCACATCCACCATCACCAATGTACATGCCTACATTAAAAGTGACAACAGCAAAGCAAAGTCACTCAGGATGCTGGGGTCTTGGTAGGTTTTCTGATTTGCAGTAAGATTAAAAGTGCTTTGCAGTGTAGATTTTTGTCTCTTCTATAGGTATTTATTACAGGCCAGAATGTGAGTTGCATATGTTCACTTTAGACTCATGTTCAAAGTTTATGAAGTATTACATGACACCCATTGATCTGGGGAAATTACAATACCCCAAAGAATCAAAGAAAAAGGACATTACCATTAGGCATGACATATTTGGAAAACTCCTTTCTTAAGTGACTCTGGGTTTGATCACAGGTGTGAAAATCAGATGTTAGATGTCTTGTTTCAGTGAATCATTCTAGTCTGTAAGGAAAACATGAGAATTCATGTAATAGAGAGTAATTTATGTTTTATGTGGGAAGAGTATAAGAAGAGATCTAGGACACCAGAAGGCAGAGTTAATGAAAAGAGCTTTGACAGCATCCTTTACACATGATAGGTTCAGAGTGGCAATATCCTGAGTACTTATTTGCAACCACACTAACATGAGCTCACAACTAATCATGATTGTGATTCCCTATTGTAGTTATGATCCTTTTAAAGTTCCACATGACCTGTGCTAACATAGTTCTCCATCTAATTTCTGATAATCATTTGCTCTAGGGCTAGGAAAGCATATCCTTATGCTCAAGCATGACTTAACTCTTAAAGGTCATTGTAACTGTCTTGTCCTCCTCTATTGCTGTGATAGAGATGTGGTAATAGAGTCTCTATGCCCAGTGGTTCCTGAAGAGTTAGAATCAAAATTTCTGAGACTCCAGGAGTCATATCAAAACATGTCTCAATCCTCATCAGAGAAGCTTCTTTTTGTAGTAGATGAGAATTAATACAGAGACTCACAACTAGATAAGGTGCAGAGAGTGGGAGATGCTAGAGCTCTCAGTCTTAAATGGGATTTTTTTTTTTATCAAATTTCACATCTCAGGGCTCAAGGAATGATGTCAAAGAGGAGATGAAATGATTGTAAGAGCCACAGGTGGTGGATGATACCAAGGAAACTGTAAGCCCATACAGGATAGGACTGATTGATATATGAACTAACAGAGACTGTAATATCAAAGCCCGCACAGATTCAAGCTAGTCATGGTCCCAGCATTCATAGGGAGAAATAGATATAATTGGTATTAGTAATTCATACCTCCTGTGACAGGGAAAATCAGTTTTCTTCAAAACAATGTTGTTGGGCATGTTAATCATACTCCAGAGCAGGGCCTATGCTTAGGTCAACACAAAATATACTCCATAGTTCTCTCTCTCTCTCTCTCTCTTTCTCTCTCTCCCTCTCCCTCTCCCTCCCTCCCTCCCTCTCTCCCTCCCTCTCTCTCCCTCTCTCTCTCTCTCTCTCTCTCTCTCTCTCTCTCTCTCTCTCTCTCTGTGTGTGTGTGTGGTTTTGCTTTGTTTTGTTCTTTAGGTTTTCTAATTTTTTCTTTTGGGTTGTTTATTTATTTTTATTCTTTGGGAATTTTATAGAAGCAGGGGTTGAGAGCCAGTGAGAAAAAAATCATGAAGGTGTATGGGTAGAAAGAAGGGGAGAATCTGGAGGAAGTTGGGGAAAGAGAATTAATATTATTATAATATAATAACATAAGATTAACTTTTCAATAAATAATTTTTAAAATACTCAAACATCCATGTTTTAGAAAGAGGAATGGTAATAATTTGTGCAGTTGGGAAAGACTGATATGTGAAAGTGCTATTTAAAGTACACAACTAAAGGAAAAGATACTGTAGAGGAGAAAATTAATACAAATACCTTTTTAAAAAGAAATGCTTGAGAGTCCATGCTACATGAAGGAGGGCAAGAAGATAAGAGCATGAGAAAGGTTTTAAGATACTTCCATAATCATGGAAATACATTTTTAGAAATAGAGTGACTATGTGTTACACATTACCATGGAAACAAATTACTAAATATACTATTTATCAGTAATGCTTCCATTTAATCTTTGAGTTTTTTAGTATGGAGAAAATTAATACCCCAGCCTTATATGTGAGGTTTGTAAGACATGGGACATGTTTCTGCTACTTAAAGTTTCAACATAACTTTTAAACATATTGTTCTGGGCATTTCTGTGATTGCTATTCTTTGCTTTTTGTGGTTTAGAGACAGAGTCTCACAGAGCTCCAGTCTAGTCTTCTCCTCCTAACTCTGTCTCTAGGATGTTGGGTTGCATGAGGTTACAAGGATGTTTCATATCCAACTAGACTCTGAGCACTCCATGTAGATAAAAGCACTCTATGTAGATACTTTATGTATGGATAATACAATGAAGAAAAGGAGGAGCTTATTAATTATGGAAGAGGGGGTGATGATGATGATAACATGATCCATAAAAAGAGCCATAGATTTAGAAGATAATTTGAATTTTTTGAATTTCTAGATCCCCAGAAACTGCATATAGGGAATGAGAGGTACAAAGTTTTAAAATATCTGTGTCCAGTGCATCCTTTAGAGGTATATATTCTCCTACTTGGTTATACAGATGTATACTAAAATCCTACAGTCTTACCTTTGCTGGTATAGCACAGACCCAACTATGTAAATGCCAACTCTATGCCCTTTAGATATTTTGGTGGGTTGAGTGAATAAGGAATGAGTTTATTCCAAGTATGTAGAACAGAACACAAGGACTATAAATTTTTTCCATAACAGAACAAGGGAAACATTCAAATTAAGCTGTGTATTTCACTTTGCATATTCCAGTGATCAAGAAATACTTACCAAAGCCTCCTTTACTGTGCTAATGGTATTTTTTGGAAGGCAGCCATTTGTATCTTTGTGAAGGTTCTGCTGTTCTACATACAGGATGCATATTTTCTTTTTCCTTGCCACAGACCCATTTTTCTAGTGTATAGTTAGTAAATCCTGGTAAACTTTCTGTAGCATCTCCTTTTCTTTTTATCATTCCATGATTTATGAAGTAATTTTTATTCAAGCTACACATGCAAGAGAATCTTTCTCTGGTTGAACATTGAGATCTTGTTCCCCACAAATCTGAGTAGCTTAGTTTTCAACCAAAGTCTAGTCACATGAAAACAACTCAGGAGTCATCTATTTTTCTAAGCAGAAGCATTTATGTTCTTTAGGAAGAAAACATTCATGTTCTTACCTTAGATACTTTTGTAACAGTGCTTGTTATATTGACGCTGTGATAGAAATTGCATTTGGCCTGTTTCCATGAGCATGGGTGGTGACTTAATGATGTCCACAGGTGAGCTGACAGTAAGACAGGAATTTCTTGCATGCCTGATGGATTAACAAGTTTACATAATAAAAAAACAGGATTAGAGCAAAATGTACAAATAGCTTTTTCCCTAGGACTGTTTCATTGCTTATGTTAGAAATACCATGGTATCTAGTTTTTCTTTACTCATACAGTTAGAGATTCTTTTCAAGTTCTAGTTAATTTTTTTTATAAGTAGGATAAATAGGAGTATCTTAAGTACAAGATGGCCTAAGCATAAGTAAACTCAGAGCTCTTCAAGTATAGCTGAGGTCTCTAGTCAAGGGAATATATCATGACTCCTGGCTCTGAGCATGGCCTGGGCTTCTCTTGGGAGACAAGTTTGATTAGATACCAATGAATGTTTTCACACATTAATTTCAGTGATTTCTGGTTTTCTCTTATAAAGCATTACTAATTCCTTACACTTTGATCTCACAAAGTATGATTCTGTCATAATTACATTAGATGATTGTTTGATAACTACCTTTCTACCACCAATGAGAAATTTGTCACATTAAGGAAATAAGCAAACTATGCCATTATTTAAGAACTTATGTTTGCAATCAGAAGCTGGGAGTTATAAGGTAAAGGTGGAATTCTAACTGTGATACTTCTCACAGGCACTTGTTTTCTGGCTATAAACATCTTTGTTCACATTGAAGTATAACTATGTGGACATTTATCTTAGTCCCACTATTTCTAATTCATGGAGTTTTTAATTTGATGTTGTTAAATTTAATTTGTCTAAGATTTCTCATTTTACAAACTCATGATACTTTAATTTCCTGAATTATAAAATAAATGTCATTATGATGTGTTAAAAAATTATACTCATTTTACTTTTCCAGCCCCAGCTCTTGGAATGATGACTTTGAGACTATTTATTATTGGACACCTAGGCCATAAACTTTGGCTCATTCCCTGTCTAGCTCTTAACTTATTTAATCATTTAAACTATTCTATGTCTACCACTTGGTTAGTTACCTCTCTTCAGTCCCAGCCCACTTCTTCCTCGTCTCTATCTTTAAGCTCTCTGAGATGGCATTATATAACATGCAAAACTTCTTTCTTACTGATGTTTTCATCTTACTTATTATATTCCTTTTAATTTTATCAAATTTTAAATTCTTTTTATATTTCTATAATTTTGTACATACAATCTCCTTCCCTTTTTAACATTTAAACATAATTTACCATTTCTAACTTAGTCAGCAG
>JADRCC010565271.1:1104-14343 GCA_019843855.1 Hylomyscus alleni
GAAAACAAAATGTTTTTGGTGGTAATACCTCTTCCTTCAACCAACAACATCTATTGCATTGCTTGGGGCAGCCATCTTCTTTGCTGCCAGGAGCTCAGTGGAATTCTTCTGTTACTGGAGGATTACATGTTCACCATCCAGTCCTGAATTTTCTGTCTCAGTTCTTTCAAAGTAATTATCTCTATGTGTAGTTTCTATCCCACTAAAATAAAGCATACAGCCTGTCAATGTCTCGAGCATGTCGGATGCACTTTCCTGCCAAGATTTGCTGCATATACTTTTTTTCCCTGTCCGTGCCAAAACTAAAAGTGACATAAAAATTTTCTAAGCAAGAAAAAACTATGTTAGAGTTGTGTGTGTGTGTTTGTGTGTATAACATAGTTTCAGTACAATGGACAGAGTTGGTACCTACTAGGGTTTAGTGATGGTTAAAATAATGATTTTAGTTCAATAGCTAAAACTGTCTGTAATTACATTTTAGTGACTTATTTATTGAGCTGTGTTGTATTATGCATACTTAGCATGTTTATGTCATGTACTGGAGGCTTAGCATTGAAACCCTAATATATGTCACATATGATATAATGCTCATAGCCTAGCATATATCAATAAAACATAGTACCAATAGACTCACCATTGCTAGACATGGTGGTGCATGCCTATAATTCTAGTTGTTTGGAGTCTGAGACAGGAAGATTATCCATAGGTCATAAAATGAACTCCATGTTAACCTGGGCTACATAGTAATTGAGACCTAGTTTCAAAAAAAGAAAGATTAAATAAACAAATGAAATTTTTTTTAGCACAACAAAAATACAATCTTACCATTATGGGATTTTTATTCATTTATTAATTTAAGTATTTATTAATTAAACCTCAAGTATGTCTTGGCACCCTACTCTGTTTATGTTTGGAATTGTGGTAAATGTATGGATTATTGGGTATAGGTCAGTGTTTCTATACCTCATTGTCACTGACATTTGGATCAGATAATTTTTAATTGTTAGGATATATTCTGTAAAAAGACATCAATGGTCTTCTCTAGTGCTAGCCTCTGAGAGCTACAAATTAAACCTACCAGGCAAGCTATATCTACTGGTACAAAGTGGCCAGACCAACTCTTGATTGGATTTGAGGTCCTGCCACAGGTGTAGGCTTGGTATGGTAAACATGGTCAAAACTTATGACTAGGAAAGATGTAAACCCTGGTGAGAATCTATTGATGTGGTTTTGCTAAATGATCATGTTAAATTGCCTTCTAAATATTTTTTCATATTTGGGCTGATCTCAACCTTAGGCAGAGAAGCTTCTTAGTGAAATGGGTAGTGGTTACGGGAGAGAATTATTACTGTTCAAAGTGCTATGAACAGGTTAAATTAAGTTCTCAACCACAGATGGGACATTTCTTTCACTATTGTCCCTAAAGCTTTAGGAGCTTTGCAAAAGAGGATTAAGAAATACTGAAATAACCAGACAATGAGTAGCAGTGATTACAAATGGTCTATTGGCATAGATGCTGTACACATGGACTTACATAAACCGGTCACTTCTGCAAGCCAGTTAAAGATTCAAATATGGGGGCTAGAGAGATGGCTCAGTGGGTAAGAGCACCGACTGCTCTCCCAAAGGTCAGGAGTTCAAATCCCAGCAACCACATGGTGGCTTACAACCACCCATAATGAGATCTGATGCCCTCTTTTGGTGCGTCTGAAGACAGCTACAGTGTACTTAATTATAATAATAAATAAATCTTAAAAAAAAAGATTCAAATATGGATCAAAGAGGGTCTCTGGAGGCCATTAGTAGTTGATGGCTACTAGAACAGGGATGTAGCTTTATTGAAAATTATGACCCATGATAGGCTACCCATCTTTCAGTAGATGATAGCTCTACATGCATGAGCATTTGGCAATACTAATTAGATTCAAAAGGTTACTCTTAAAAACAACAACAACAACAACAACAACAACAACAACTGAGGACTTGAAGTGAGAAGGGAGCTATCCTGTGAAGAGAGATAAAAGGAACCAGAAAGAGGGAGTGCAAGGCCAGATTTGGTTGAGATGAATTGCATATATTTATGGGAAATTTCAAAGAGTGAAACAAACAAGCAAACAAACGGATCTGTTCTGTGAATTGAGGAGTATTTGTTAGGACTCCTGGTCTTTACATAGTACAACAAAACCTATGATTATGCCAAAAAACGTCTCCAGCAGGAATAGAATTATTCTAGATTTTGCCCTAGTGAATGACCCCCTAGTGGGAGAAGTGAAACACCCCCAGCTAAGAATCAGCAACTTTCTCCAGATCCATCCATTTCCCTAAGAATTTTATAAATTCATTGTTTTTAATAGCTGAGTAGTACTCCATTGTGTAGATGTACCACAATTTCTGTATCCATTCCTCTGTTGAGGGACATCTGGGTTGTTTCCAGTTTCCTGAGTGAGGTAACCCAATCACAAAAGAACACACATAGTATGCACTCTCTGATAAGTGGTTGTTAGTCCATAAATTCGGAATACAGGAGGAAAAACCCACAAAGGACAAGAAACTCAAGAAGGAAGACCAAAATGTAGACATTCCATTCCTTCTTAAAAGGGGGAACAAAATACCCATGCAAGGAGTTGCAAAGACTAACTATAGAGCAGGGACAGAAGGAAGGACAAGCCTGCCTAATATAGCTATCTCCTGAGAGGCTCTGACAGTACCTGACTAATACAGATGTAGAGGCTTACGGCCATCCATTGAACTGAGTACAGGGTCCCCAATGAAGGAGTTAGAGAAAGGACCTATGAAGCTGAAAGGTTTGCAGTCCCTAAGGATGAACAACAATATGAACTAACTAGTACCCTCAGAGCTCCCAGGGACTCAACCACCAACCAAGGACTATACATGGTGGGACTGATTGTTCTGGCAGCATGTGTATAGTAGAGGATTGCAAAGTCGATCATCAATGGGAGGAGAGGCCCTTGGCCCTGTGAAGGTTCTATGCCCCAATCTAGGGGAATGCCAGGGCCAATAAGTGGGAGAGGGTAGGGTGGCAGACATGGGGAGGGGAGAGGCAACAGGGGTTTGTTCTTGTTGTTTTTGTTTGTTTGTTTGTTTGTTTGTTGGAGGGGAAACTGGGAAAGGAGAAATTGACATGTAAATAAAGAAAATATCTAATAAAAAAAAGAATCAATGACTTGACTCTGACTTCGGAAGCATGTAGGTTAATTGCAGATTTTCAGCTGTCTTTCAGCTCTTTCAAGTGGAATCTCCCAAGCTCATCCACAGTCAGCTCTGAGGCTGACCACCTGTTGTAGTCTCCCCTTCCTTTTTGCTCTAGTCTCCAGTAGATCACAAAGATTTTGCTCTCCAAAATTCTTTCCCCCAACTAATTGCTTTATCTCAGTCCCAACTCCAGCTGGTATTCCTTGGGAACCTACAGACTTTTTTGACCAGGGAAGCAAGTAGGTTAACTGCCCACTTCATTCATTCAGCCCTTTCTTCATACCTCCAAATTCAATCTCCAGCTCCATTCCAAGCTCTGAATCAGACCTTCTTGTGTGGTCTCTCCTCAATCTCTGCCTGGGTTTTCAGGGACCAAGCAGATCCTTGTGGAACACCTTGCTTTCATCCCTCCTGTGGATGACCCTCCCCATGTCCATTTTTATGTGTCAGCTCCAATTATCCAGACACAAATTTTACCTGGAACTCAGAGTGGTCACACCTACCAGGATCCCAGAAGAAATTTCTACTGGGCAACATACAGCCAACGTATGCCCCTAACAACCAGAGAGTGCAAGAGAAACCAAGGTACAAAACATCTACACAACAAAGACAAAAACAGATATCACCTCAACTATAATCTTCCTATACCCAGATGTGTAGCAACCAGTGTAAAAACATCATCAATAATAGCAAAGACCATATGTCCCTGTTAAAGACCTGTAAATCATACCAGAGTAGGCCATGAGAAGTGCAATATTGCTGAAGCACAAGGAAAAGACCTTAAACTAGCCTTTATAACTACGATAAAAGTCCTTAAAGAAAAAAAAAATAAATCATTTAAAGAAATCTATGGACAACAACAGAAACAAGAGGGAGCCAATAAACTCATGAAAATGGAATGACTTTCTATTTAATAACTACTAGGTTAAGGAAGAAATAAAGAGATTAAAAACTTCATAGAATTCAATGAAAACAAATGTACAACATATCCAAAATTGTGAGATACATTGAAAGTGGTGCTAAGAGGAAAGGCATCTAATGAAAGATGTTATACTAAAAACTTATCAGCTCTTTAAAGCTCTAGAAGACAAAGAAGCAAATACAGCCAAGGAAAGTAGATGCCAGGAAATAATTTCAGGATGGCAACCAATAAAATAGAAACAAAGAGAACCATATAAAGAATCTATGTAATAAAGGGTTGTTGGTTCTTTGAGGAAATCAACAAGACAGACAAACCCTTAGTCAAACTTACTACAAGGTGGAGAGGCAGTATCCAGATTAACAAAATCAGGAATGCAAATGGGGACAGAACAACAAACACTGAGGAAATACAAAGGATCATTTGATCATGATTCAAAAACCTGCACTATTTAAAATTGGAAAATCTGTAGGAAATGGAAATTTTCTTGATAGATACTATTTACCAAGTATCAGATAAATACTTTAAATAGACCTATAACCCCTAAAGAAAGATAATCAGTCATTAAAAGTCTCCCAACAACAAAAACAACAACAGAATATAGCTACATGGTGTTAGCCCAGATTTATACCAGACTTTCAAAGAAGACCTAATACAAACACTTCTCAAATTATTCTACAAAATAGAAACAGAACGAATGAAGGAATGTTGAACAATTCATTCTATGCAGCCACAGTTACCCTGTCAGGTAAACCCCATAAACACCTAACAAAAAAAAGTATTACAGATTAATTTTTCTTATGAATATAAAAGCAAAAATACTTAATAAAATACTTGCAAACAAGGCAAGAATATATCAAAGAGATCATCTACCATGATAAAATAGGCTTCATCCCAAAATTTCAAGGGTGGTTCAATACATGTAAATCAATAAATGTAATCCACCTGTGGTGGTTTGAATAAAAATAGCCCATTGAGAGTGACACTATCAGGTGTCACCTTTTGGAGTAGGTGTAATTTTGATGGGGGAAATGTATCACTGGAGGTGGGCTTTGAGGTTTCACTTGTTCAAGACAGGCTCAGTTTCTCTGTCTCTTCCTGTTACCTGACAATGTATGTGTAGGATTCTCAGCTATCTCTCCAGCAGCATGCCTGACTATATGCCACCATACTTCCTGTCATGATGACAATGGATTAGAACTATGAAGTAGAAGCCAGCCCCAGTTAATTTCTTTGCTTTGTAAGAGTTGTTATGGTCATGGTGTCTGTTCATAATAATAGAAATCCTAACACATTACATATAAACATATGTTTATATAAACAATATATAACATTTAGACAAGCTAAGAGAAAGAAAAGAGAACCCACATGATCTTCTTTGACAGAATTTAACATCCCTTCATGATAAAGGTCCTAGACAGATTGAAAATATTATTTTTATTTGCAGATTATATGATGGCATACATAAATTACCCTAAGGATTTCACCAGAGAAACCTGCAATTGATAAGCACTTACAGCAAAGAAGCTAGATACAAATTACCCACAAAATATCAGTAGCCCTCATATATACAAATGATAGACAGAGAAAAAAATTGGGAATCAATACCTTTCACAACAGCCTCAAATAATATAAAATGTCTTGGGGTATAACTAACCAAGCAAGTAAATGACTTGTAAGAATGTTAAGAAATTGAAGAATATATCAGGAGTAGGAAAGATCTCTTTTGCTTACTGATTGGTGAGATTAACATGGTAAAGATGGTCATCAAAAGCAATCTACAGATTCAATGTAATCCTCATCAAAATTTTAACAGGATTCTTCACAAATCTTGAAAGGGATCTTTCAGGCTTTTAAAGGAAACACCAAAATCCTAGAATGCCAAAAACTATCTTGAAAAAATAACTGTAGAAGATCAGTTTATTCCTGACATTAAATTTATTGTAGAGCTATACTAATAAAAACAACATAATATTCTCACACAAACAGACATGTTGGTCAATGACATCAAGTTGAAGACCCAGAAATAAATGACATATACTCATGAACTACTGAGTTTTGATAAAGTACTCAGAAATGTACAGTGAGAAAAAGACAGCATCTTCAACAAATGGTAATAGTCAAACTGGATGTCTGCATGTAGAAGAGTCTAAAAACATCTTTATTTGTCAATTCTGAATAAAACTCAACTCCAAATATGCCAAAGTCTACAACATAAGACTAGATACACTGAACCCAATAGGAGAGAAAGAGGTGAATAACCTTGGAGTAATTAAAATGGAAAAGACTTTCTGAACAGAACACTGTTAGCACAAGCAGTAAGATCAACAACTAATAAATGAGTCTTTATGGAACTGAAAAGTTTCTACATGTCAAAGGACACTGTCATTTTTACAAATCAGTAATGTGCAGAGTGGGAAAAGAATTTTACCTACTATATATATTGAATAGAGGGCTAATATCCAAAACAGAAAACATTAACAGCCACTGCAACAACATTATCATCAACAATAACAACAAATGGGTTATCAATAAAACAAATATCCCAATCCCTAAAGAATGAAGTATAGATCTAAACAGAGAATTCTCAAATGAAAAAATTCAAGTGGTTGAGAAACACTTAGATAAATATTCAACATCCTTAGCTATTAGGGAAATGCAAATAAAAACTACTTTGATATATTCTTACTCCTGTCAGAATGGGTAGCATCAATAAAATGAGGAACAACTCATGATGTCAAGGATGTTGAGTAAAGAGGTTACTCATCCATTGTTGGTGGGAATGTAAACATGTACACCTACTATGAAAATAATCTGTGGAAGTTTCTCAGGAAAATGGAAATTGATTTACTTCAAGATTCAGCTATACCACTCTTGGGCATATTCCTAAAGAATGCTTCATCCTACCACAGAAATATTTGTTCAAACATATTCATTGTTGTTTTATTCATAATGTCCAGATACTGGAAACAACTTAAATGTCCTTCATCAGAAGATTAGATAAAGAAAATGTGATACATTTACCTGATGAGTGCTCCTCACCTGTTAAAAATGAAATAATGCACATAGCAGGGAAATCAATGGAACAAGAAAGCATTATTCCAAGTAAGGTATTCCAGACCCAGAAAGACAAATATGGTATTTAATAGCTAGATAACAATATTAGCTCCTCAGCAAATGAGAAGCAAGTTACAATCTCTAGAACCAGGGAGGTCAGGTATAGCATGAGGGACAAGGGAGATAGATAGATCTCCCTAGGAAAGCAAAATAGAATAGATAGTTATGGATAGGTGGGTGGCTGGAACAGGAACATCAAGTGGGGATAGGAGAACAGAGTGGGATGAGGGAGGGAACATGGGGAGAGACAACTATATAATTAAGGGCCATTCGAGGGAGGGATAGCATGCAAACCTAATAAAGTAGAAGCTTCCAAAAACATACATATATGAAATAGTTCTAACTGAAGTTGCCAAATATTGGATAGAAACCCAATTGTCTATCTCTTGTAACCATATGAAGCTTCCAGTACCAGGACTGAATTACATTTCATTGAGTTGTTGGCCAAAGGGGTCCCATGGGAATCTCCAATTGACTCAGATTGCTGCCAAGTCTATAGGTTGTTCTCCACAAAGTGACAATTGAACTCCTGTTGCTGAAGACAATACTTACACAGCTCATTGTACGTGGAAAGTTGAGCTGCTGTCAACATAACACCTTCTTCCCTACATTCTAGAGTTTTGGTATTGGATACCACTATGCATGCTACCAAAAGAAGAATTGTTAACACCAACCAGCAAAACTCTTTTATCTGCTATAAATATGTAATATATAATCTCTATGTAATATATTACTATATGTAGTCTATATAACTAACTATATATAATTTTTAAAAATAAAAAGGAAATCCCTTAATACCACATTGGGAGTCAGTGACATCCAAAGATGTAGAGTTTATATTTGACTGTCCATCTACTACTGGGCATGTAGCTTACCATGAAGAGCAGTTTGTATTCCCAGTGAGATTCCCTAGGAGGAAACTAAATATTCATTTGCAAATGGTTATCAATTAAAAATTGCTTCTGGGTTAGAGATGGGGCATGTGTCCAATCCTTTTAGCTCTAGGACAACAATAATGCAGACCTATGGTGGCTCTATCTCAGTCTCTGTGATTTTATATATGGGTTGATCATGTTGATTTAGAGGACCACATTTTCTTGGTGTCCTCCAACTCCTGTGGTTCTTACTTGTTTTATTTTATTTTATTTTATTTTATTTTATTTTATTTTATTTTATTTTGTTTTTTCGAGACAAGGTTTCTCTGTATAACCCTGGCTATCCTGGAACTTACTCTGTAGATCAGGCTAGCCCCGAATTCAGAAATCCGCCTGCCTCTGCCTCCCAAGTGCTGGGATTAAAGGTGTGCACCACCACTGCCCAGCTCCTGAGGTTCTTCTATGTTTTCTGCCTCCTCTTCCACCATTTACCCTGAGTGTTGAGAAGAAGTATTTGATGGAGACATTGTATTTGGGCTGAGTATTCAAAGGTCTATTACTCTATGCATAATGTCTGGCTATTCATCTTTGTATTAGTTCCTATCTATTGCAAGAGGAAGTTTCCCTATGATAGCTGAGCAAGGAACTAATCTATGAGTACAGAAGAATGCCATTAAGAATAATATTCTTGATATTTTTGTTTGTTTGATTAATAATAGTAATATATATAATTTTCCTTCTGTCTTTTCACCCTACAAGTTCTTTGTATTTTTACTATGGATTACAGTTTAGTGTTTTATGGCATTCCTGAGTATACAAATGAGTAGAGCTGTTTCTTGTGCTTTCTCTTGAGGTATTTTCCTCTTATTTGCTTGTTTTATTTGATTCCTTTTTATTTTATTTTATTTATTTTATTATATCACTTAGATACCTGTTTGTTTTCTAATGAGAGACAGAAAAATAGTGGAAAGGGATCAGAGGAGAAGTGAGGAAGAGATTAGTGAAATAGAAGTAGGGATAATCATAATTAGGATCTATTATTTGAGAAAAATATTTCAATAAATTTATTTAAAATTTCAATAAAAGGAAAAATTACTAAACAAGAATCATTGAGTCAAGACATATTACATTGCTCCTGTTATTAGTACCAAGTATAGATCACTGTAATAGTACTAATAGCCTCAACAATAATCACAATAAATGAGATACTATGTTTATGTCATGATATTTTGGATAGCTATGTTTAATAGAGCTCTGCTATAAAAATAAATATCAGTTTAAGGTCTGTAAATGTTTACAATGAATATCTCTATTTGTGATTATTTATACATGAGTTAGGTACAGGCTTGAAAAAGCAAAACCTTATGTGGTAGCCTTTCTCTCATGCTTTCTAGGCTTTATAGCAATGATTAATAACTGAATTCAAGAAAGCAAAGTCATCTTGGTGTGCATCTAGCATAGACCACAGTTTGTAGAAGAAAGATGCAACACTAGCTGTGGTAGACTAAATTGTTATAGGTGAATGGGTCAAGGAAACATGGCCTGTGGAATAAATTTTGCCATTTCTTGTTTTTGCAACCAAACAAGAATTTTATTGGAACTTTTAAAACTTTCTTGTTCATATATTGCCCAGAGCTGCACCTAAGGTACTGATACAGAACAGGTTACAGATCGTGACTGTACAATCTTTAAACCCAAAATATTTATTGTTTGGTTTACCACAGAAAGTTATTTGCTCTAGGTTATACTCCTGCTAGGGTGAAATGAGGGGTATAAGTTGAAATATCTCTTATTAGGTAGCATACAGTGGAGTGGAAAATCCCAAGCTATAGAACTGGACCAGGATTAAAATCTTTTGTCTTCTATACTCTATGGCTTTGAACATTTAAATGAATCCTTTAGAATCTCAAGTGAGTGAAATCAGTATAATGTTTCTAATTTTGTTTTGTAGTTTATGAAATTTTAATAAAGAATTTACTTAAATAGATAATATTAAAACACAAAGCCCATTCTACTTAATAATCCTTATTTATCCAAAAACCATTTTCAAAGATCACAGAGGGAAACTTAGGGGGTGGGGTAGAGTAATTTTGCAGAGACTGAGGGGATAATAAAGTAACTATAGGCATTTCTCTAAATCTAGCCAGATAGAGAACAACTAACCCAGACCATTAAACATGGTTTACTGAAAGAGAAGATACTTAATACAAGATATAAGGGAAATATAGAGATTTACAGGCATGAAAGTGTATAGGTTTTAGGCAAAGACAAAAAGCAAGAATAAACACTTTAAGTCAGGAAAATCATGATACATCAAAACAATTAAAAAACAAACAAAAAGGAACAGTGAAATTGAATAAGAGCTCAAATTTAAAGGCAGGTGAGGGTAAGTATTTGGGAAAGTGCACATGACCCAATGCAGTAGGGCTATGTGACAGCCAGAGTACCTTTCTTGTCTAACATAATCATGACATTACAATGTGGCAATATGACCACCTCAGGTTGCAGCTGAGATTGTCAATGAGTAGGTCATATATATATGTGATTAGAATTTGACCAAAGATATAAGGGGAAATATTTTTATATCTTTCAACACAAGTTTTCCAAGTGAAAACTCCTTTTCTTTGCAGCTTTAGCTGTGGACAAGAGGATGATTATGCCTGGACCTATAACATTTTGCCATCGGAAGAGAGAACTTCATAAAGACTCAGTTTGAGGAACAATTTTTAAGTGTCATCATCTAGGACCAACCCTAAATCTGAACAATGATAAACTTCCTATTCCTAAAACAGGACTTATGTGCCTGGCTCACATGAAATATCAGGGGAAATGAAAACAAATGACATGTCCCTAGCATACTCATTGCTACAGATGACTGAACTCCAAATGGGATACATGATTAAATGCACTAGGTAATGACTGACAAATTAACTGTAAACAGCTCAGAGTTGCATGGTCTTTCAGTTCCCTCATCTGCAATGAAGCATGACCACCTCAATGACTACTTGCAGCAATTAAATAGTATACAGTCCTGGAGCTTAGAAGCTGGGTCCAGTATATAGTAGGTGTTCAAACCGTTAAAAATTTACAATGAATTCTTCTCTTCTTATATACAAAATCTCATATTTTTTTTGTGTGTGTTTTTTTTCGAGACAGGGTTTCTCTGTATAACCTTGACTGTCCTGGAACTCACTCTGTAGACCAGGCTGGCCTCAAACTCAGAAATCCACCTGCCTCTGCCTCCCAAGTGCTGGGATTAAAGGTGTGTACCACCACTGCCCGGCAAAATCTCATATTTCTTAAATGACATTGTCATTCTCAAAGATGACCCTAAGATGGCAGGAATCAGAATTTTCATGGGCATTGCATAGGAGGTTGAAGGAAATGTTGCCCAAAGCAGCTTTTCATTCTTCTTAAACTATGTATTATGGTTCACTAATGTCTTTGAGAATTAATTTATTTTAGAAGAGGTAAAACCAGAATGGTCAGTATCTATCACATAGAGATTATTTTATATTTCTACATTATATATATGTATATGTATATGTATATATATATGTATATGTGTGTATATATATATATGTATATACATATATATATATACATATATATATATGAATGATGTGTATTAGATTATGGAAAAATGGAAAAATGCATATGTATACTTCCTCCTTTTCTTCCTTTTCCTTCCTTTCCTCTTATTCCTACTCTTCTTTTTCCTCCTTTCTTCCTCTCACTCCTCCTGCTGCTGTTCTAAGTTCCATGCAACTCCAGGCTCTATGGTTCTTCTTGGATGTTGTGGTCTCTGATATTGAAAACTTTACCTGTTGATTCAGGGTCAGTGGGTAGGCCCTGGGTAGACTACCCATTCTTCTTCACCACTGCTATATGTGCCTGCTGCCAGTGTTACATTTTTTATAAAAAGGATTAAATTACACATTTCCTCGAAATGATCCCCTTTGTGACATTTTGCTGGACGATAAGGGACTGAAATCCTATATTATTGTCTGTAATCAAGTGTTAGGTTATCCTTTTCATAATTATCCCCTTGAGTTTGACATGTCTCCAGCCAAAATGAAGGATTAAGAGTTTGAGCTAAGTAATTCATCTACTGTGTTCATGTATTATCAAGATAATTCCAGCTCTTTGATCTGATACATTTTCTTAAATTCTCTATGCCTTAGTTTTCCCTCTATAAAATGGTGACAGTAATATTCTCAGCATCAATTGAGCTGTTTTGAAAGTTTAGTGTTAGTGGGTATAAAATAACTAGAATACAGCATGGGAATCTTCGGTTTTTAACTGGGAAAAGTAAGACCAAAATATTTTTTTTCCTGGACTAGAGACTTTCTTTTCTTTTTCTTTTTTTTTAATGAACAAACAAAAACAACAAGAATAAACCCCCGTTGCCTCCCTCTTCCCCATGCCTGCCACCCTACCCTCTCCCACTTATCAGCCCTGTCATTCCTCTACACTGAGGCACAGAACCTTCACAGGGCCAAGGGCCTCTCCTTCCATTGATGACCGACTTTGCAATCCTCTACTATACACATGCTGCCAGAACAATCAGTCCCACCATGTATAGTCCTTGGTTGGTGTTTGAGTCCCTGGGAGCTCTGAGGGCATTGGTCAGTCCATATTGTTGTTCATCCCAAGAAGCTGCAAACCCTTTAACTCCATTGGTTTTTTCTCTAACTCCTTCTTGGGGACCCTGTACTCAGTTCAATGGATGGCTGTGAGCCTCTACTTCTGTGTTAGTCAGGTACTGTCAGAGCCTCTCAGGAGACAGCTATATCAGGCTGGAGTGCCCTTCCTTCAGTCTCTGCTGCATAGTTAGTCTCTGCAACTCCTTGCATGGGAATTTTGTTCCCCCTTTTAAGAAGGAATGAAATATCTTCCTTTTGCTTGAGTTTCTTGAGGTTTGTGGGTTGTACTTTGTGTAGTCTGAACTTCTGGGCTAATAACCACTTGTCAGAGACTACATACCATGTGTGTTCTTTTGTGATTGGGTTACCTCACTCAGGATGATATTCTCCAGATCCATCCATTTCCCTAAGAATTTCATAAATTCATTGTTTTTAATAGCTGAGTAGTACTCCATTGTACATGTGCCTG
>JADRCC010565273.1:0-11751 GCA_019843855.1 Hylomyscus alleni
TTCTGAAAACCATAGTATAGTGTAAAAACATGAAATAAAAAATACTACTAAAAGAGAGGCTGAGAAAGGAGAAGAAAGATTTCAAGACCTTTATGTTGTTGTGTTGGAGTCTTAAAGCCACGCCCACAGTGACGCACTTCCTGCAACAAGGTCATACCTACTTTAACTAGGCCACACACTCCCTGGGCCAAGCATATTCAAACCACCACAGCATATAAAGCACAGAGCATCATTCACTGATTGTGGGGGTATGAAGTGGTGCAGTTACACTCAAGACAACTTGGCAGTTCTAACAAAACTTTCTGTATCCTTCAGTAGCTATAGTCAGGCTTTTATCCCACTGATTTGAAGTGTAACCCACCAAAAAACCTTCCCACAAAAAAAAAAATTCACTGTAGTTTTATTCTTAATTGTCCCAAATTGGAAGCAACTAAGATGATTTTCAATTGGTGAAAGAACTGACAACCTACAATACTTCCTTCCACACAAAGGAATAGCATTCAGTGATAAACATGAATGAGCTACAAAGCCACAGAGAGATATGGAGGAACTCTACATGCATATTGTCAAGTGGAAAAGAGCCTACTGGAAAACCCATGTTCAGTTCCAAGTCTTTCATGCTTTGGAAAAGGCAAGGCTATGGAACCAGTGAACAGACTCTGTGCTGTCAGGGGAAGGGAAAGGGGAAGGAAGAGCCCTGAGCAGGTGCCACTTGTGGGATTACTCTGAGGCAATTAAGCTCTTTTGCATGATGATGTAATAGGGCATGCATGCATTATACACTCCCCCAAATCCACAGAACTTCACAGCACAGTGAGTGAGCCTTAACATATGTACATGTAAACAATGTTTTAGGATGATTCTAGGACTGAATGTAGTCTGGGTAAATATATATTGAGAGAGAGAGAGAGAGAGAGAGAGAGAGACAGAGACAGAGACAGAGACAGAGACAGAGACAGAGACACACACACACACACACACACAGAGAGAGAGAGAGAGAGAGAGAGAGAGAGAGAGAGAGAGAGAGAGAGGACTGTAGACCAAAGAGAAAGGAAGTATACACAAACAGTGCTGTGGCTGGTAATGTGTGTTTGCTCTGGTGGCACAGGTTAACAATTCAGAAACTGTTGTACATGCACCCTATAACAGGAGACCTAAATGAATGGACATTGGGAACTGGATTTCTGTGCATGACGTGGAAGATAATAGAGAGACAAGGAAGGGAAGTTAGAAGAATCCTGATGGTGCTAGCAAGTAGGAGACACTGATCTACGAACTCATATTTCACTTAATATAGATACAGATGGATACATGTAAAATATTTGCAGACATGTATATATCGATAGGTCAGCAGCACATATATTTTCTCATCTGTCAGACGAGAAAGTTTAGATTCATTAGCATTCGAGTCACAACACACATATTCAGAGCCAGATCCTTGTCTCAGATGTATTCTCTCATAGAAAGGACCGGTGATCTTGGAGAAGTGATTTATTGTAGGCTGGGGGAAGGGAGCATACAGAATGATCCTGGAGCATCAGATAATGCCAAAAAGTTTAAGAATTATTCAAACATACACAATGACAGGGTTTGTCAAAGGGCCACAGGAGTCGGCTGAAAGAACTCCTAATGGCTAACACAGGAACAAAGAACGCGAGGAAACAGAGTGGCTGGATCATATCAGCATGCATAAAATAAACACCCGTCAGTACTCAGATAAATAAGTGATTAAATGGAGGGATTTAATGTGGCCCCCCCATGTGTGAGAATGCCAAATAACTTCTGTAGCTCTCTTTCTTTTAAGGAGATGAAGTGTAACTCTCTACTCCTTGAGTATGAATAGAGTTATTTTCATCCTAACAATACAGAAGTGAAAGACGTTAAAAGGATGACCTCGAGGTCAAGAAACTACAAACTCTAGCCCAGAGTTAACCCGTGTTAACATCAGTGGGGAACATTAGCTGAACGCTTGTACACTTTTTTCTTTTCATTTATTCACTTTACATCCCACTCACTGCTCCCCTCCTGGAGACCCCCTCCCACATTTCTTCTTCAAATCCCCTTTCCTTTCTCCTGTGAGAGGGTTCAGTCCCCTCTGGGTATCCCTCCACCCTGGCACATCAAGTCTCTTTGGGCTAGGCACATCCTCTTCCACAGAGGCCAGACAAGGTAGCCCAGCTAGTAGAACATATTCCACGTACAGGTAACAACTTTTGGGATAGTTCCTGCTCCAGCTGTTCAGGACCCACATGAAGACCAAGCTGCACATCTGCTACACATATGCAGGGATACCTAGGTCCAGCCCATGTATGTTCTTTGATTGGTGGGTCAGTCTCTGAGAACCCCAAGGGTCCAGGTTAGTTGACTCTGTTGGTCTTTCTGTGGAGTTCCCATTTGTGAGAAGTCCTAAAGTCTTCCTCCAGATCTTCCATAAAAGTCCCGAGGCTCCATCCACTGTTAGCTGTAGGTCCCTGCATCCTTCTGAGACAGCTGCTGGATGGAGCCTCTCAGAGGACAGATATGCTAGATTCCTGTCTGCAAGCATAACAGACTATGATTAATAGTATCGAGGGTTGGTGCTCACCCATGGGATGGTAAGCCCCAAAATTCTACCAGAGAACTCCTACAGCAGGGAAAAAAGATTGTGGAAAGGGGTGAGAGGGAGGGGGCAGTGAGCAGGATGTAAGGTGAATAAATAAAATAAAATATGAATCAATAAATAAAAGATTGTTTGGGTTGCTTATGTATACTATCATATCTGTGAATAGCAATATGTTGACTTTTTCCAATCCAAGTTGAATCCCCTTGATCTCCTTTAGTTGTCTTATTGCTCCGGCTAGAACTTAAAGTACTATATTAAATAGGTATGAAGAGAGTGGGCACCCTGGTCTTATCATCCCTCATTTTAGAGGAATTGCTCTAAGTTTCTCTCCATTTGATGTTGGCTATTGGCTTGCTGTATATCACTTTGATTATGTTTAGGTATGTGCCTTATACCCTTGATCTCTCTAATACTTTTAACATAAAGGGGTGTTGGATTTTGTCAGATGCTTTTTCAGCATCTAATTAGATGATCATCTGACTTTTTCTTTCAGTTTGTTTATATGGAGAATTACACTGATGGATTTTCATATACTAAACCATCCCTGCATCCTTGGGATGAAGCCTACTGGAACACAATGGATGATGTTTTTGATGTATTCCTGGATTCAGTTTGCAAATATTTTATTGAGTAGTTTTGCATCAGTGTTCTTAAGGGAAATCGACTTGAAATTCATTCTTTGTTGAGTCTTTGTATGATTTGGGTATCAGGGTGACTGTGAATTTGTGGAATGAGTTTGGAAGTATTCCTTCTGTTTCTATTTTGTGGGATAGTTTGAGGAGTATTGGTATTAGCTCTTCTTTGAACAGCTAATAAAATTTTGCACTAAAACCATTTGGCCCTGGGCTTTTTGTTTTTGGTTGGGAGACTTTTGATGACCTTTTATTACCTTAGGGGTTATAGAACTGTGTAAATAGTTTATCTGATGTTGATTAACTTTGGAAAGTGCTAGCTATGTAGAAAATTTTCCACTTCATTATGATTTTCCAATTTTGTGGAGTATAGGCTTTTGAAGTAAGCCCTAAAGATTCTTTGAATTTCCTCAGTGTCTGTTGTCCTGTCTCCCTTTTCATTTCTGATTTTGTTTATTTGGATACCATCTCTCTGTCTTTTAGGTTAGTTTGGCTAAAGGTTTGTCTGTCTTGTTGATTTTTTTTTATATGTTATACTTTATTTTTTATATTAATTGGATATTTTTATTTATTTACATTTCAATTATTGTCCCCCTTTCCAGTCTCCCCTCCTCAAAACTCACATCCATTCCGCCTTCCGTTTACCTCTAAGAGGGTGCCCACCCACCTATCCACCCACTCCTACCTTACCTCTCAAGAATCCCCCTAGGCTGGGGCAACAAGCCACCACAGGACCAAGGGTTCCCCTCCCATTGCTGTCAGATAAGGCAATACTTTGCTACATATGTAACTGGAGCCATGGACCCATCCATGTATACTCTTTGGTTGGTGATTTAATCCCTGGAAGCTCTTGGGAGGGTCTGGTTAGTTGATATTGTTATTCTTCCTATGGGGTTGCAATGCCCTTCAAATTCCTTCAGTCTTTCTCCTAACTCTTCAATTGGGATCCCCAGGCTCAATCTGATGGCTGGCTATGAGTATATACATTTGTCTTAGTCCAGATGCTAGTGGAGCCTCTCGGAGGACACCCATCCTGGGCTCCCATGTGGGAGCATTTCTTGACATCAGCAATAGATTTGGGGCTTGGTGCCTGCAGATGGAATGGATCTTAAGGTGGGGCAGTCTCTGGATAGCCTTTCTTTCAGTCTCTGGTCCATATTTTGTCCCTGAGTTTCCTTTAGACAGGAACAATTCAGGGTTAAAGATTTTTGAGGTGTGTAAATGGCCCCATCCCTCAACTGGGGGCCATGCCTATCTACTGGAGGTTATCTCTTCAGATTCTATCTCTCCTCTGTTGGGTATTTGGGTCCTGGGAAGTGCTCGCTTCCCTGGCATCCAGTATTTTCTAGTGGTTTCTCCCTTCCCCATCCCACACTGCTACACATTTCTTAAAGAACTAGCTCTTGGTTTCATTGATTCTTTGTATTGTTGTCTTTGTTTCTAACTGATTGATTTCAGCCCTGATTGATTGTTTCCTGCAGTCTACTCCTTTTCACTGTGCTTGCTTCTTCTTTCTCTCCTCTTTCTCCTCCTCCTTCTCCTTCTTCTTTCTAGAGTTTTCAGGTGTACTTTTAAATGGATGACACGAGAACTTTCTGATTTCTTTATGGAGGCACTTAGTGCTCTGAACTTTCCTCTTAGCATGGCTTTCATTGTATCCCATAAATTTGGGTATGTTGTGCCTTTATTTTCATTGAATTCTACAAAATCATTAATGTCTTTATTTGTTCCAGATCATCAAGTAGAAAGCTGTTCAATTTCTATAAGTGTATAGGCTTTCTGGTGTTTCAGTTGTTGAAATCCATCTTTAATTCATGATGATCTGGTAAGATACAAGATGTTATTTCAATTTTCTTGAATCTGTTGAGGCTTGTCTTGTGACTGACTGACTATATGGTCAGTATTGGAGAAGGATCCATGAAGTACTGAGAAAAAGATATATTCTTCTGTGTTTGGGTAAAATATTCTATAAGTGTCTATTAGGTACATTTGATTGACAATTCTATTAGTTTCATTATTTCTCTGTTAAGCTTTTGTCTGGATGCCTTATCAATTGGTGAGAGTGAGGTGTTGGAGTCTCCTACTATTAATGTGTGGGGTTTGATATACAATTTACATTTTAGCATGTTTCTTTAACAAATGTGGGTACCCTTGTGTTTCGGGCATAGATGTTCAGAATTGAGATATTACCTTGGTGTATTTTTCATTTGATGAGTCTGAAATATTATTCCCTGTCACTTTTGATTAATTTTGGGTGAAAGTCTATTTTATTAGATATTAAGATGGCTACTCCAGCTTGCTTCTTGGGTTCATTTGATTGGAAAACTTTTTTCCAGCCTTTTACTCTAAGATAATGTCTATCTTTATTGTTCTCTCTCTCTCTCTCTCTCTCTCTGTGTGTGTGTGTGTGTGTGTGTGTGTGTGTGTATTTCCCTTGTTTTTGCTGGTATGGAATTACTTATTTCCTGTATTTTATTGGCTGTGGCTATCCTCCTTGAGTTGGAGTTTTCCTTTTAGTATTTTCTGTAGAGTGAGACTTGTGAATAGATATTGTTTAAATTTGGATTTTTCCTGAAATATCTTGTTTTCTCCATCTATAGCAATTGAGAGTTTTGCTGGGTATAGTAGTCTAGGTTAGCATGTGTGGTTTTCAAAGGTTGTAAGATATCTGCTCAGGCCCTTCTAGCTTTTAAATCTATGTTGAGAAGTCAGATGTAATTCTGATTGGTCTGCCTTTGTATGTTACCTGACTTTTCCCCTTGTCACTTTTAATATTGTTTCTTTGTTCTGTAGATTTTGTGTTTTGATTATTATGTGCTAGAGGCATTTTCTTTTCTGGTCCAGTCTAATTGGTGTTCTATAAGCTTCTTCTATATTTATAAGCATCTCTTTCTTTAGGTTGGGTAAGTTTTCTTCTATGATTTTGTTGAAAATATTTTCTGGGCCTTGTAATTGGGACTTCTTCTATTCCTATTATTCTTAGGTTAGGTCTTTTGATAGTATCTCAGATTTTCTAGATGTTTTATTTCAGGAATATTTTAGATTTAACATTTTCTTTGAGTGATGTGTCAATTTCTTCTATTGTCTCTTCTACACCTGAGATTCTCTCTTCTGTCTCCTGTATTCTGTAGTTCCTCTTCTCTTGCATAGGTTTTACACCTCCAGGATTCCCTCAGCTTGTGTTTTCTTTATTGCTTCTATTTCCATTTCCAGGGCTTGTGCAGTTTTCCACCTGTTTAATTGTATTTTTCTGTATATCTTTAAGGGATTTATTTGTTTCCTCTTTAAAGCCCTCTATCCATTTGATTGTATTTTTCTTGTATTTCTTTAAGGGATTTATTCATTTCCTCTTTAAAGGCCTCTGTCATTTTTATAAACTTGGATTAAAGGTCATTTTCTTGTGCTTCAGTTATGTTAGGCTATCCAAGGCTTGCTATAGTGGGGTAGCTATGCTCTGAAGATGTCACATTGCCCTGGCTCATGTTGATTGTGCTCTTTTGATGGCTTTGGATCCTGGGTGCTCCTGTTATAGTAGGATTGGGAGGCTAACCTCGACGGTCCTGGCGTGGTAGGTCCTAATGGGTAGCCTTGGTCTGTGTGGTTCAGGATCTGCAGGTCCGATGAAGGTGGGCAGAAAGGTGGCAAGAGAATGGAGGTCTGGTGGGGATAGCAGGAAGCTCGGGGAAGCTTGGGGTTCCCCAGGGGTCTCAGCAAGCAGGGAAGGAAAGTTAACCAATATGCTTCAGGTTCCGAGGGTCTGATGAAGGTGGGCAGAGAGGTGGCAGGAAAATGGAAAGCTTGTACTCTTGTTACAATGTAGCAAGCATGGCACTCTGCCTCTACCAAGATCCCCAGCCCACCCTCCCACTCTCCTCCCCCCACCGCCCCAGGCAAATTCTTCAGTCCTGGTCTGATCACAGGAAGAACATCAGACAACCTAAACTAAAGTATATTCCAGAAAAATACTTGAACTCCAGGTGCCTCAAGTTTCAAAACTAAGGCTATAAAATACAAGGAGAAACTCACATCTAGAGGAATCTCAAGAGACATGGTGTCTGCATGGAGCATTGTATCCTGGGTAATGTTCAAGATCGATGACAAAATGAAGGTACTTAAAAACTTGTCCTTTCTTTCTCAGTGAAGTCTGGGTTAGGGTTAGGGTCCTTGGCCAAGTGTCAGCACTGGTTCACTAGTGACAGATGTACTGTATTAATGTCTGGATCTGATGTTTGGAGTGACATGTGTGAGTTCTCTGTCTGGTCCTTCAAACTTTTCTGTAACTCTAAAACTTATGAAAACATTGCAAGATAGGAAGTTTAGGAAAGGGAGCTATCAGGGAGGACAAGGTATTCAAACGGAGAGAAGGACCTGCGGAGGATGCACAGGCTTGTCTCCAAAGAGAAGCAGAGACCAGGGTATAAAATTGTGTTGTGATCCAAAGGCACAGGCCGGGGAACCAGAAAAGCAAAACGCCAGTGGGTCTGTTCTGCTTCGTTCCCTGAATGTCTCATGCCAGACATCTGCTCGCTGAATCCTCCAAAGGCTCTGAAGCAATTCTCGTTCTACAGGCGAGAATCTGAGATCCAAAGAGGACATGTGTCCCGCTGGCTACCGTGAAGACCGCACATAGAGACTAAGCCCAGCTCTGTTTTAATCTGTGCCCCTTGTTCTGCTTAGCGAGTTGCTGAACACAGATACTATCACTCAGCATCCATGATGGATGCTCTACATGTTCATCCTGGGACATTCTTGATTTGGATACAGTCCCCAGCATCTGAACTTTACTGATGAGGAAAGAACTTTGGAAAAGCTTAACTGTCACCTTTTAAAAGCCCCACAGGTAAGAAACAGTAGTGCCAATACTCAAGCACCAACATTCCGCTTTCTAAAACCTAATGTTAAGCCACTAGCGCATAGACTTTCTGTATGCAGTGGCTTTCCCCGCCTGCGGTTGGACCTTTCAAGCCTGTCTTTGAAAGTCTGCCTTCTCTAAGTCTGGGATCTAGTGGAATCACCAAATGACAAGAGAAGCCTACTTTTCCTCTGTATCTCTCACTACCCAGAGATCGACATTTCATACTAGAAGTCTCACCAGCTGAGCACATTGCTGCAACAGACACAGAGATACCGACCTGCTTCAGCTCAGCAAGGAGAAACAGCTTCTTCATTGACAGTGGTGGGTAGAACTTACGATCAAGTTTTTCAGTAACATCTCACACAGCTATGTCACATGTTTCCCTGTGGTTTTAGATGCTCAGCGCAGTATGGTCTAGAGTGTGAGTGAACAGGGTGAAGGCTAATAGTCACTGCCCCTGGTAAACAGGTGAGCTCCTATCTGCAAATTCTGCGGACTGTTTATATCTCTTGATTGTGTTTGGGTCTAGTATCCCTGCAATCTGCATGACAAGGAGCAGATTCAGCTGTTGGAGGGACATACCAAGAAATTCAAGGTCTCAGAGCCCATGAAAATGGTGTTCTCATCATCTACCCCAAGAAGGGAACATCACCATCCTTAGCATGGCCAGAGAGACAGGGAGCAGTTAGCTCAGTGCTGGACTACCCAGACGCTCCCTGACAACTTCGTTCAGAGTAGTAGGTCATTTTCAGGATTGTGATGAACCAGGGCTTAGCCTTGTGCTAAGACCTGCAGGGTACTGTTAGCAATCCGATTCTCAATTGCAGCAGATGCATTGTTACCTGAAGACATTATCACTCTTCCTTGGCAAATGTTATTGCCTATGGGTGTTCGGGATTAACTTGTAAGCTATGGCAATAACATATTTATGATGGGATTTGTTTGTGTTTTTACAGCACCTTGGGATAGAATTGGTGAAATGCTGCATTTACATGTCGTCTTGATCCTCCCGACTCCTTTTTAAGGTTTTATTCATTTGTTTGTTTATATGCCTGTGTGAGTATATATATATATGTGTGTGTGTGTGTGTGTGTGTGTGCGCGCGCGCGCGCGCGCGCTTTCTGGTACACGTGCCTGGCTTGCATACGGAGGCTGGAGGGTGTCAAGTGTCCTCTTCCATCAGTTTCCCCCTGTTCTTCCCCGCCAGGGTCTCTTTCTGAAGGTCTCGTTACAAGTCTGGAAACCAGCAAGTCCCAGCAATCTCTCTTACCTTTACCACCCTCAAAGGAGTTAAAAGCATTTTTATGATCTGTCTGGCTTATTAGATGGGTGTTGGCATCTGGACTCTGGTCCTCATGATGGTGGAATAAGTTATGCTGGTTGGTTTTATGTCGGTTGGACACACTGAACCTTTATTGAGAAAACGCCCCCACAGACTGAACTGTAGACAAGCCTGTCGAGCACTTTCTTGGTAGATGATTGATGTAGAAATGCCAAATTTACTTTGGGCAGTGCCACTCCCTGGATGATGCTGTAGAGTGCTATAAGAAAGAGGTCTAAGCAAGCCACAAAGGGCAGGATATAAGCAGCACTCATCAATAGCTTCTACTTTAGCTCATGCCTCTGGGTTCCTGCCTTGCATTTCTGCCCTCACTTCTTTGGTTGATCGACTACAAGCTCTAGGAAGAAACGAACCCTTTCCTCCACAAGCTGACCATGGTCATGGTGTTTTATCACAGCAATAGAAAACCCAACTAAGAAGGCACAAGTATTGTTGACTGCTGAGCTATTTCTCTGCAGTTCTCTGGACTTTTGAAGAAATGGAACATACAAGATCCTGGGTGAAAAGGTCGAAGACGTTTCCTTATCTCTACGGGAATGATGGATCAGGTCCCAGCTCTTAAAGAAGACGTGTCAAGACCATTGTGCCTGTCCTAGAGTAGAAAGGAAAGCTCGTAGTGGAAGTGATATTTCAGCACACATTTTGGAATTGTCCCTATGACAACAGGAGATAGAAAATTAAGTTCACTAGAATTTGGATTTTTCTGCATCAACAAGGGACGGACTTGGAAGGAAGAGAAGAAATAGAATGTTACATTTTATGGTCCAGTGTGGGGTTCTGTTCGCTGGGCATTGTGTTCTCTGGATTACGCAGTGATCACCTGCTACATATTGTTTAACATGGCCTGGCAGGCTTGGCTGGATAATGTAGGGCATTATTTAAGATGGGAAATAGGATAGCAATGACTCCTTGGCCTCCTGCCTGATGGTGTAGTTGAACTTCCAGCTATATCTTGGCATGGCTGGCAAATTGGAGGAGCTCTCTTGCCAGATAGCTGTGTTTAATGGAGATCGACGAGCATCCTGTGTGAACGCAACCTAGTGGGAGAAGGAGCCAGGCACAGTCCACGTGTCCAGAACAAAAGCCCCGCTTGTTGGCAGTCAAGACATCATGTTTTCTCCTAGCCCAGTACTCATTGGACTCAGCCATTCATCCAAAACACTTTTACAGAGACATTAATATGTAACAGTCACAGTGTACTGTGTAGATGCAGCAGCGAGCGGGACAGAGACAATGCCTGCTCTTACTCTGTGAACATTAGGAGGCCAAAAGTAATCCTGAAAGAGCCAGGGCTTTAAACAGTTTGGCAGACACTGGAGCATAGGCAATTCACTTCCTCCAAAGCAGGTGTTGGTGGGAAGAATGGCCCCATCGTTCACAACTGGCCACACTGGTGTTTGGCGGCACCTGGACTCTGATGTGTGTCCGTGGTGCTTTCTGAGGACGGGGAAAGGGAGACGTAGTTGAGATCTCCAGGTCCAGAGGAGCAGAAGCAGAGACTTTGATATCTCTGAGAGCAGTGACAGAGATTACAGTGATGAGCAGAGATGTGGAAGGTGATACAACTAGCAGGGAGGAGATGGAGAGGCAGCAGATTCTGCAATACCCAAGAAACTGGGGTAAAGTGGAGGGCTACCTGTGCTCAGAGAGTTCGTCCTATCAGCTCGTCCCGTCGGCATGCTTTTGAAATATACATATTCTTAGTTAGATCCCTCCCTCCAGCTTCCCCCAACTCCAAGATATCACCTATCTCACTCTTAACCCCATACTTAAAAAAAAAAAAAAAAAAAAAAAAAAAAAACCCTTCAAGACAGGGTTTCTCTGTGTAGTCCTGGCTGTTCTGGAACTCACTCTGTAGACCAGGCTGGCCTTGAACTCAGAAATCTGCTCTAAGTCTTATTAGTACTACCCATATGTGTATATGTATGCGGGGTTAATGGCCTGTGGGGCATGAGAAATCTACTAATGGCTGCCCACAGCCAAGAAAAAAGGACCCTACCACAAGCAGCGACCAACAACCTTTAGCTCATCAGCTACATGAAGGGCATCAGCAATCCATCCCTGCTTTGTGCTGGAAATTTTGACTGGCATGGCCTTGTGCCAAGTGACAGAAGTTACAACTGTGCATGCAACAATCGTGCCATGCCCAGAGCTCTCCTTTCACAGGGCCCACTCTCACCTTTTGTCTCTTAAACTATTTTAACTCACTCTTCCCTTATGCTCCCTGATATATATCTCAATCTCTATCACCTATCTATCTGTCTATCTGTCTGTCTATCTATCTATCTATCTATCTATCTATCTATCTATCTATCTATCT
>JADRCC010565273.1:11761-24039 GCA_019843855.1 Hylomyscus alleni
TCTATCTATCTATCTATCTATCTATCTATCTATCTATCTATCTATCTATCTATCTATCCCATGTATATTTGGTGTTTATACTCAACGCAGTTGTTTATACTCCATACCCCAAGCAATTATGAGTCTCTGTATTAACCACTACCTTGTATACCAAGAAGGTTCTCTGATCAAACTTGAGAGCAGCACAAATCTATATATTTAAAAGGAATTTAAAACAACAAGACCAGTTAGCAACAAACAAACAAGCAAACAAACAACAACCAGAAAAACCGTGGATGTTTTTCCTTGGGGTCTATAGATTCCTAGTCATGGCTTTTGACCACATTTGTAGTGCAGGGCATGCATTCCCTCATGTGGAGTAGGCTTCAAGCCCAAACAAGGGAGTAGACGGTTATCACCATACTTTTAAGACTCCATGGAACCAAGCAGGGGTATTGAAGTATATTTTCAGGACAGAAATCCTTTGTCTGTTAATTCCTTTTCTCCTGAAATGGGCTCCTACCCCTCCAGAGTGCAAAATGAGGTTACTGTATGTAATAATTATATGAGAACATCACTAATAGCAGTGTCCTCTACCCTTATTGCCACCATCACCATCACTGACATTGTTATTGAATTCTTATGTGCATCCTGGAACTGGGATATTAACCTTAAATCCAATTTAAAGGAATCAGAAGGGCCCAAGATAACATAATATAGGCCAGATTTATCCTTCTGAAACAGCAAAGCATAAACAAAATATATGAAATGATGGTTTTAAATAAGAGGGCAGTGATCCCTAGACGATGAGAACATTTTAAAGTATGCCTGTGATTACCCAACTCATCAGAAAAACTACATCCTCAAAGTTATGTGATTTGCCTAAAACCACACACTTTATGAGGGTGATCAAAGATCTTACTGCTACAGTATGCTTTTCAGTGGCACCAGACGGCTAAGCTTCCTTGAGCATCATTCAGGAGAAGATTGCATTTTTCAATCTCCCTCCTTCTCTCTTTCTCCCTGGCCAATGTACATAGTACACGGTACTTAGTAACATCTGAGGTATTATGAGCATAATAATAATTTTTAAAATAAATTTCAATCTACTCTTCCCTTCTTGGATGATAGAAAGCAAATAGGTCTTTTGTTCTTTATGCTTTTTGTATGAATTTTCTCCTATCTACCACCTTTGTATATTTTTGTTTCTTGTCCTAGCTGAGCAAGTACTGACAAACTTTAATTAATTTACAGATATATAACATAAGACTGGGCATGGTGGAGCACACCCAGATAATATGTGAGCAGAAAATATTAGTTATATCTGATGACTTCAGTTCTTTAGCAATATAAGTACAATGATAATTCTAGGAAATATAGAGTGGACAGGCCTTAAAAAACCTCTATTAGAACCTTACAATTGACCATCTCCAACAAGCCAATGGAAAAATTCCGTATAATCCAGAAATGACTTTGAGAGCTTTCAAGGAGGTGCTAACTTCTACAGTCATGGGGCAATCCGCTGGGCTCCAGGAAAGCATCAAGTTGTAATGATGATCCTCAGAGCTGCAAGGGAGAAGAATGCATGGCTGGGGAAGAGTCTCATGCCATGGCTACCTCTTGAGCAGGAAAGCAGTGGAATCCTGAAGTATGTGATAGGGCAATTTGACTAAAGGATCCAGTCTCCTGTAGGCTTTCCAGGGCAGCAAAACATCCTTATCCCATTGTTGAAGTAGAAGACAGCAGCCTTTCCTTGCTTGGAGAGCATGGAACAACCTCACCTGAGGTAGCCACCTGTTTTAATCAGGGTCTCCATTGCTGTGAAGAGACACTAGGACCAAGGCAACTCTTAAAAAGAAAAGCATTTAATTGGGGCTGGCTCACAGGTTCAGAGGTTCAGTCCATTATCATCATGGTGGGAAGCATGGCAGAATCCAGGGAGACATAGTGCTGGAATTGGTGAGAATTCTCCATCTTGATCCAAAGGCAGTCAGGAAGAGTTTTCTTTCAACTTTGGGTGGAGGTTTAGCATAGACCCCAAAGCCCACCCCACAGTGATACCCTTACTCCAATAAGGCCAAACCTATTGTAACAAGGCCTCATTCTCCAATATGGCACTTCCAATGGACCTAACATATTTAAACCACCACATCACCCCATTGCCAGGGGACCGATTTACTGTCGTGGTCTTTGGACCTGGAAGGTGCTTAGCATAGCAGCCTTAGGACTTTTCAGTCTTGGCTTTTTCATAGCTTTCTCCTGATCATTTCTATATTCCCAAGACCATTAAATAATTGTTACCCAGCTTTTGCTAGTTCATGTTATTCTGATTTCTAGTTATGACAGAACTAAATGGCTATTGAGCCAGCGTCACTCAGGTAAAGCAGAATTGTGTATTGTTGGCAGTCGAAGTCTATCTTTGACAAAGCTGGGTTGATATTCACATAATTATCTTAGTCTCAATACCAAATTAATATGACATAGGTTTCTATTTTTCCAAACTGGAACGATGCAGTTGCTCCTCTGTATTCCTTTTTACCTGCAGTCAGGCCCTGGGGATTTGGACAAGGAAAGCATTGCAAGCAATACACACTTAATGGTATACAGTTTAATGCCACAGTCTTCTAGTGCCCTGAACAGCAGGAAAGAGAATGTTCATTTTTGCCAGCCCCAGATTCTTCCATGCAGGATTGAAGAATGACTGACAGAAAGCCAAAGCAATATGGTCATACCCATGAAAATTACCAGAATTGAAGTTATCAGAACCAACAGAGGAAGTGATAGGTTGGATCTATAGGCCCAAGTGGTCCCCAATTATAGAAGCATACACAGAACCAAAACCCCTCACCATTGTGCTATTCACCTCTTGTCTTTGCTCAACTTCCATGTCATGATATGGAAGAGGCTATCCAATATCACCACCTCCTTATTTGTACAGTCTTCCTGGAGGGGCAATTCTGTCCAGTTTTCTCTGACATGTGTATGTAGACAGTAATGAGTCACAGTAACCTGTAGAAGCCTTTCCTATGGCAGATCTCCTACCTTGGCTGATGCTAAGCCAACATGTGCTCTTTCCCACCATCCTTGTACCTTTCAATTCCATGGTGACTTATTTTGTTTACTTGCTTATGTCTGCTTATTACTGAAGCATTTTAACATATACATACTTGTGCACATGAATACACACACATTTTAATTTCCTTTTATTCTTCACTGATTTGAGCATTGCAAAAGAAAAGTCCGAACATAGATCCAACTTTGGATAATGATAGAGTTTTCTGAGTTCTTTTTATAGAGGAAAATAGGATTTATATAAGACACAAAAGGACAATATAAAATATTGACTGTGCAGAACTCTGACTAATTCCTCTAGTTGAATGAAGAAGTACAAACACTGATAGGGCATCTCTTAGATAGCAGGAGAAATAACTCAATGGGAAGGACTCTATCACCTCAGGATCTATTAGTCTAAGCATTGTAGCTATGGCTTGGTGGTAGAGTACTTGCCTAGTAGGCATGAGGTCCTACAGTCAATCTGAAAGCCTTTCCAAAAGTATAATAAAATTAAAAGATCCTGTAGTATAGTTAAGTAGGAACTGGGGGGGTACATGGAAACAGGAACACAGTAGAATCATGCATAAAACATCTGGAGCCTTCACTAAATATATCAGCAGAGCAGTGATGCTTGAGTAAGGTCCTCAGGACACATCAAGTGGCCAAATTGGAAGAATGGGATATGACAGTTCTGGGAAAGAACATTATGTCTACCAGGAAATGCAAGTACATTATTCTGCTGGAGTTCAAACATCAGTGAAAGCAAAGGAAGCTGGAGAAACAGCTAGATTCAGTCCATGATTGACATGAGTTATTTGAAGGACAGGCCAGTGGTTCCCCAAGTGCCCCTGGACTGGTGACACCACAGCACGGAAGAGCTTGTTAGAACTACAAGCCTCAGCAAGTGAACAATGAACCCTGGAGTTGTACCTAGGAATCTTAGTTTTAACACTCTCTCCAGGAGGTGTCTTGGATGCTTTCAGAAACTAGCATAACAGCTTCAAGGGATGAGGAGCTATGTCAGGCTCTGAAGGCTAGTAAGCTGGGACTTTGAGAAGAACTTACAGCTGTGTACAAGCTTGACTGGAAGGAACAAGACTCATTACAGGTCACCAATTGGGAAGACTATTTCAATAGTCCAGATGAGAAATTATGAAGGCCTGAGAAGGCCAGAAATGAAGGGACTAGAGAGAAGGAGGGCGAGAGATTGGAGGTGGGAAGGGCAGACACTGAGGTCATCTGGACATAGAAGATGAGGAAATGTATCTGGACCAGGGGGCCTTTGCTACTGTGACTAAGGTGGCACTAAAGTGACCTCTGATGATCATGGAATCCAACTGGGAGAAATGCTGTCTCCAGGCACATCAGCACCCACAGGGATGCTCATTAGCTGCATCTTTGCCTTGACTCTCTCATGGTGAAGAAGGTGTCTCTGTCTGAGCCATCAGAACTACTGATGTGGAGATTATTGTATTGTGCAGTGTGCAGGCAGAAAACAGCTCCAGACCAGCCCTGCTGATGAAAAGAATGGAAGGAGGAGGCTGGGCGTGGGGTGGGTTGGCATTGTAATGCTATGGTATGTCATCTTACTGTTAACTTCTGATTGCCTTGAATTTGCCTGGTATTTGTATTTGTATGAGAGCACAGAGGTGGACTGGAGTGTGTTACATGGCTGTCAGCACTTCATTAATACCTATGTTTATATCATCTCAGCTCCAATATATTTAGATGCTGACACAAAATACAGATAGGAAAGTCAGATCTCTTTCTGTTCAGGAAGTTGTTCACTTCCAGACTTAACACCTTCCCAGAAGGTTCTAAATTCCAGGCTGCAAACCACAGAGTGTGACTGTGCCACTCTGATGCTTTAACAAGCACCTAAGGGTCATGTTAACATATTGCCCCATTTCCACCAAATGTTCACTTGTGGGTTGACCTGTCTGCTAAGCAGTAGTTCTCAACCTGTAGGTCGTGACCTCTTTGGGGGTCGCATATCAGGTATCTTCCATATCAGATATTTATATTACAATTCATAACAGTAGCAAAATTATAGTTATGAAATAGAAATGAAATAATGTTATGCTGGGACCTGTATTAAGGGGTCATAGCTTTAGCAAGGTTGAGAACCACTGTACTAAAGGATGTATTTAAACTCAAACCTTAGTATGTGATTATAGCCTTATTTGAAAATAGTCTTTACAGATGTGACCAAGTGCAGAGAAAGCCATGTTAGATTAAAGCCAGCCTTGAGTCAATGATCAGTTTTTATTTAAAGAAAAAAATTTAGATTTAGACCCAGGGAAGAAATCTACTACTACTAGATCATGGTAGCAGGGTTTAGAGTGATATACAGCCAAAGGCAAGGAACACTCAGAGTGAGTCTTCACCAGGAAGAGTTAAACAAGGGGTCTCTCTGGGACCTTTCGTGGAAGTCTTGGTAACACCTTGGTTTGGGGTTTCTAATCTTCAAGACCAGGAGACAATACAGTTCTGTCCTTTAAAGTAAGACAGTCAGCTTATAGCAACTGGTGCTTCAAGCCAAAGTAACCAACATACCCTTCAAATCTTTGATAGTTTTAAAGTCTACAGTTCTAGCACCAAGATTACCAAGGCAAAGACTACAACAGGCACCACAAGATGATTTGAAACTTATACGAGACAGACTTTGATATTAGGGGAGCCAGAGAGATAGGCGAGAAGCCTCCAGTGTATAAGGCATAAAGAAAATAGATCACATTCTTTTATCAGGCTGCCTTAAAGTGCAATAGACTGCCATCTTAGATGTGAGGGAAAATTCCCCATAATTTCCAAGGAAAATAAGGACCGTCAGATAACCCTCCTATCCCCTGACAGCCTATCAGCAAATGAGAGATGGAGAATAATAGAAAAGACAGAGAGGATATAAAACGGGCCCCAGACACGGAGCTTTGCTGGATTAACTCCAGCAGCATTTGTGTATGTTGTCATGTCAATAAAATTACTGAAATTGAAACCCGAAATTGAACAGAGTGTGAAAGAAAGGAGATATTACTCAAGGGATCTAGGCAGTAAATATTCACATTAAGACGAGGTGATATCATGGAAAGTTTCTGTGCTTTGTGATGCCATTGAAGTCCAAACAAAGAGGGTATAATTTCATTATTTCCCTCTCTGCCATCCTCTGCTGCACAAAGCACTTGGCTGTAATGAAATTGGGCTCCTGAGAAGTGAAATCAGAGTTCAAAGATGCATCAGTAGGTTGGAGCACACATTCATTTGTTCACAAGCCTTGTGGGGCGGCTTTCTGTCAGTTAGGAGCCACGAACTTTCCTTGCTCACCAGCAGGACCTGATGTGAAGAACGGGAAGTGAATTTCCCATTCTTGGACAAAGGGAGAAGGCTGATTATGTGAGCAACTGAGGTTAGCTTAGTGGTATAGCTAGAATCCTGCCCCTCTTCTCCTCTCTGCTTTTCAGCCATGGAATGTTTCCTTCTGGTCCCCTCTCCATCTTGGAGATCCTCACCACATCCTTAGCACACTTTTTCTATATATGGACCCCTTGGTCCATATTATGGGGCCTTCCACAGTCTCCGTTTCTTCTGTTATCTTAGGTAAGTCTAGTCTGTGTTGTTCCTTCTGTTGAGTACGAGAATCAAGTAGGGTTGTTTGTCCCTCTTTCTATCCAAAACTCCTTGGCCAGTGGTTTTCATCCAAGACAGGCTGTGGGGAAGGTATCGGGAGTTCTGGGGCTGGCATGTTCATAGAGTAGGATTCTGATTCAAAAAATAGAGAGTTTCCCAACAGCTTTCAAAAACTGCCTATGTTTCCCCTTAGGGATTATTCTTTATTGAAAGAATTGGAACCTGCTCTAAGTTCTCACATTCTTATAAAAACAGATCAAAAGGAAACAAAACACAGCATCTAGTTCATCACTGGGTCCCTCTAGGAAAGGCCCAGTGTTGTCTTTCCTGGGGAAGTTATCTGTATGCTGAGTGCCAGGTGATGGAGCTGAAATTTTATAAGTGATGGAAGGCAGTTTCTATTACGGTCCTTGTTTATAAATGGAAACCAGCCTTGGAAATGTTAACAATTGTTTTGTTGTTTATCACGTTTGCAGGCTTAGTATTGGAACCCAAGTGTCTACACATCTCTCCCAAATCAAGAGTTCTGCCACGATACATGGCCACTTCCAAACTGCAATTTTCAAGAACCCATAGAATGTTGAGCCTGGTGACTATCTTGAGCCATGTGCTCTACTATATCAAATGGCATGGGCGGGGTAACTTACAAACAACAGGAATGTCTTTTTCATGGTTTGGATGGATGGGACTTTCAAGGGCAAGGTAGTGCTGGCAGAGAGCCAGTCTCCTGGCCTGTAGATGACACTTCTTTTCATGGCTTTATGTAATGCAAAGAGAGTGACAGATCTCTGGGGCCTTCTAAACTAGGCCACCAGTCCCACACCCAAGGGCTCTGACTACACGACCTAACTAATAGATCCCACTTCTTCATTCTATCCCTTTTGTGGTTAAGATTTCAAAATACGAATTTTGAAAGACAAAACATCCAGACAACAGTGATTCTCAAAACTCCCTAGACGAGGCAGAGACCCGCCACCTAACGGTGCTCATCAGGGATGTGCAGATCTCACCTGCTTACATTTAACTCGTGTTTGGTTGCGATTTGCAGTTTGTCCGTGTGCAACCTCAACCATTCAGTCATTCTAGTGCTTTCCTCTAGTACCACATAAAATAATCCCTGTGCTTTGACAGTTTTTAGGATAGGATTTGCCTCTCTCTAAATCCTTGCTTTTTATTTAGTTTCTGAACAAGGCTTCATCCATGATGATTTCCAAAAGTTTTTCATTGCTTAGGACACATAAAAGTTTGTTAAGGTCTCTGTATTTTTGGAGAATAGACTTTGGACACAATATTGTAGGTATGGTTTGGCTAGGAAATAGCTTTTATATCCTGATTTTTCACCACATTTGTATACGGGTACTCAGTGTGGTATTGACTAAGTTTCACACACAGTTTGATTGGACTCTACTCTGGGTTATGATTTGTGATGACCCAGGGACCCCCTTAAACACACCATCAACAAAGACAGCAATTTTATGAGCGTAAGTTATGTAAAAAATATTAGCCCTTCGTTGGCCAATGTTTGTAAAGGCATAAACATACTACTTGACTCAAATTGAACTCATTAAAATCCAGCGATCAAATTGTATTGCTGTCTAGATACTTCCCCATGGCTATTTTCCAAGGACTTTCATGTCAATCTGTAAGTGAAACACTCTTATCAGCTCCAAAACATTGCTTAAGCAAACACTATCCAGGAAGTACACTTTGGACACAGGCTGTAGTTTTCCATGATTCTTCCAGTTTAGTAGTAAGAGCCACTGAGACCCCCCTAGAAACTAGCCAGACATGTGCTGTCTCCAGTTCTCCCCTCCAGTCACCTCTTTGCAAGAAAAATTGTACATAGTACAATTTAACTCATGTTAGTACTAGATGAAGATTCCCTAGTGAGTTCTGGAGGGCCTAGGGGACCTCTGAACAGAACCATATAGCATGGAACAAAAATACCTAAGAGTGGAGAAAAGATGCAGTCACTGTATAACCTGTGTGGGGAGATGGTAAGAGTGGACCGGGTAGGGCTTCTTGGAAATCTTAAATCTTACAACTTTGGTGAGGGGAGGGGCTTGATGACAATGGATCAAACATTTATTTTTATGCCTGATGGAACGCCAGCATCTTATTTATTTCTTCCTCTCTTATTAAAAATTTCTCTTAGACAATGCCAAGAACACATAAAGAGAGGAAAAGGATGACTCTCTAGATATGCAACACCCGTACCAACAATTATAAGTTCACAGGCAATCTTCTTCCTGATCCACACACACTCACTAGTCTCACCCCAGCAGGACCTCCATTGCTTTCAAGTAAATTCCAGCTGAAGCATCTTCAATTTATTTTAAAGTACTTCCCACTCTATCTTTGAAAGTTAGAGCCAGGCACACCTTTAATCCCTGCACTTGGGAGGCAGAGGCAGGTGGATTTCTAAGTTCGAGGCCAGCCTGGTCTCCAGAGTGAGTTCCAGGACAGCCAGGGCTACACAGAGAAACCCTGTCTTGGAAAAAGCAAACAAACAAACAAAAAACCCTAAAACAAGCAAACAAAAACACAAAAGTTAGAAACATAACTTTGTTTAGTTAAAAATACAAGCAAAGCATCGTTCATTATTCATTATGAGATCGGCTAACCCTCCACACTAGCATCAATATGTCAGTATTTTTGGTTCATCTTACTCGTCCTACTTTTCACGGTGTGATTTCGTCTGCCTTCACTTGCAGTTGTTGGTACTGCTCCCAAGTTTCTTAACCCGAATGTCCTCCTCCGTGTCCTCACCCTTTTTCACTTTTTAAATGTAGCCATTGAAGAAACAGTTGTTTTTCTTAAACACAGTCTGGGCTCTGCTAATTGGATCCCATGGTGTCATTTAATGAGTTCCTCTGTTCCTTTAAATTGGTAGTTAGAGCTAAGGGCTTGATTAAATCAGATTTTATTTCTTTATGTTTTTAGCAACTGCTGCAGAGTGGAGTCTGTACTCTCATCGGAAGGGTTACAATGTCCAGAGTCTCTGTGACGTCACACTGCCTAGGTCCACGGCTTCATCTGTAGTTACTAAGTCCTTACTTCCTCATTCCATCATATTGTCTTCACCTAACAGTTTATATAGTAATATACCGAAAGAATACCTTACCAACAATTTGCTTACCCTGAAATGCAGCTCTCTTAGAACAGAAAGGTAAATACTTGATACTTATCCCATCCTTATCGGTTTTCAGAATAATGAACTATTTCCCTAATTCCCCATTAGTAATTAGTAGTAAGCTGATTTTACTTTTTTGCTGATGTTATTTCATTAGTTTAGGTTTGGGTTTGTGCATTGAAACACACTGGTATCAGTCCATTAAAATGTATTTTTATTGATGACTGTCTTACTTTTGGATATGGTAGATCATGGGAGTTCTTTCATCTTGGATTCCCAGCCCTTTTGAAAGAAAGAAAGCGAACCCTCTATTGCTTCTTAATTACCTTGAGTTTGACTATGATTTTTTTAGGCTCATCTTTTGTGTTTGCTCTTTCAGAACTGAACTACATCATTTTTTTTTTCAAGGAGAGTTCTTTGGGGAAAAATATTTAGGGACCACAATCTGGACCTCAGTTTTGCAATGTGCTACTGAAATAGTCTGGTCTAAGCTTCTAAATACATGGAGCCAGGATAAAACTGAAAGTATTTCCAAAAATAAAATTCATGACTTCATACTGAGACTAGAAATTACAGCTCAGGATTACAGGGTTCCCACTGAATCTCACTGATCTTCTACCTGTAATAATTCTCTAATATTAAAATTACAGGGCTCAAGATGGTAACCCTACTTTTTGTATGCTTTCTGTTTGAGTATTTTTGTTTTAGTGATTTGTTTGTTTAGATTTTTGATCTTTCTTCTGAGAAAGAATGTGTGTGTATGTGTGAATGAGAAAGTGAGAGAGAACCAAGAGAAAGAGGGAGAAAACAGATGAAGTTGAATGGGTGGGGAAGTGTGGAGAACCTGGGAGAAGGTGAGGGAAGAGAAGGAACATGATCAAAATATATCCTAAAAAAATTCAAAAATAATAATAGTGGAAACACTGACACACACACACACACACACACACACACACACACACGCGTCAACATTGCAATACCAAGCAATGTAATCCACAGTATAATTGGATAAATACCACTCATAATATTTTTATAGCTCTTTTTATTTCCTTTAAGTTTTCTTCTATTAGGACCGATGTGTTTTAAAGCATCTTGGAATAATTTACCTGTGTTTTTTGCCACTAAGTCAAGGTGACTTTTTCTTCACTTTGCTTCAGATTTTTAGAATTTAGAATTTACAGAATTACTTTGTAAATTTTAACTTTGGTTTATAGTGATATTTTAGTCAATTTGGGCAGTTCTAATCAAATATAGGTCATGACTTCCTAAGTTTTTCCACTCTTAATCCTTTTTTTTATGACACAAGACAGGTAGGTATATAAAATGGTATATAAACCAAATGTTTAGTGATATGATCATAAATAATAAATACACTTATTTTAAAAGTTCTTTTAGATCTATATAAGTGTATCATTGTTTCAAGGTAACTCTGCTAGAGAACACACTGACATGCATAAAGCCAAATAGAAAATCTTACTTTCATTGCATGGGGAACTTACCCAAGTCATGCCACACTGAGCCTTGCCATTCTTGGCTTTTTTATGCATAAAACCACATCCTACATAAAAATACCTCAATTATAAAGAACAGTTAGCAATAACTGGAGATACAGAAGCCAAAAAGAGATGGCTAGTTTATATAGGGACCTTCCTAGAACTATGGACTATGATGAATTAAGTCTTTGTTCTCATTTGGCAGGTGTTGGGGTCTACATGCTGGGCTCTTAGGTCAAAATGGTGCCTTTGTACTTTTAACATGGTGTCAGTTGTGCTGAGGTCTGGGGGTCTGTTACACCATTTATTAAAGACAAAAGAAAATTTGCACACCAATAAGAGGGATGTACTTGTTTGTTCTTCCATAAGGAATTAAATGTAGCTGAATATTTGATACTGTAGGATGCACAGACTATAAACATCCTTCAGAATTAATCAACATTTTGATTTTATAACCACCAATGCTGACAACCCTGCTTATATAAATACAAAATAACAGTACTATATTTGGGCCACTTGAGAAATTGTTGGTAATTCTGTTTTAATCACAGCCAACTTTCTTTAATTTCTTTTTTATGAAAAACAAGTCATCCATTCAAACAACAGTTTTAACAATTAAGCACTCTAATACAAGCCAAAGATATAGCAGTTTGAAGGTTACATGTTGAGGAATGTAGCTAGGTAGAATAATATTGAGTGTTTTCAATAATTAAACCATTAGGTTTTTATAAATGTAGGAAAATGTGTATGCACAGTAAAAACACTGAAATTAGTAACATATAATAAACAGTCCAAAATCTAAGCTGAAGTATTTCAGAAAGTATTTTTAAAAATAATATTATTTATTTCTTCTTTTAAAATTTCATACATGTATATAGGTATTTTGATCTTATCTACTCCCTACTACCTCCCTCTAAAACATCTCAGGACCAATTAATCTACCTCTCTTCTTTCTTCTTCTTCTTCTTCTTCTTCTTCTTCTTCTTCTTCTTCTTCTT